>QANY01004945.1:0-10116 GCA_003255025.1 Datisca glomerata | reverse complement strand
CCCTACGGAAGTGGACATGCGCGTTCTACGATCCGTCTGTTACAGAAGTTCTAAAGTTGCATTGTCCGTGTTTTTTTAGACACAGAACTTGACTCCGATGGGTTAATCCCGTCGCACTTGTAGGTCTCTGTATAAGTTTCAATTTGATATCTTACAGGGCCCGTGGTTCCACCCATGTCAAAACTTATGCCCTACGGAAGTGTACAGGCGCTTACTACGATCCGTCTGTTACAGCAGTTCTAAAGCTGCACTGTCCGTGTTTTTTCAGTCACAAAACTCAGCTCTGACGGGTAAACCCTGTCGCACTTGTAGGTCTCTCAATAAGCTTCAATTTGATATCTTATAGGGCCCGTGGTTCCACCCGTGTGAAAAGTTGCATTGCGCGTTCTTTGATCCGTCTGTTACAGAAGTTCTAAAGCTGCTCTGTCCGTATTTTTTTGGACACAAAACTCGACTCTGATGGGTAAACCCTGTCATACTTGTAGGTCTCTGAATAAGCTTCAATTTGATATCTTACAGGGCCCGTGTTTCCACTCGTGTCAAAAGTTATGCACTACGGAAGTGGACATGCGCGTTCTACGATCCGTCTGTTAAAGCAGTTCCAAAGCTGCACTTTCCGTGTTTTTTTTTTACACAAAACTCGGCTCCAACGGGTAAACCCGGTGGCACTTGTAGGTCCCTAAATAAGCTTGAATTTGATATCTTGCTGGGCCCGTGGTTCCACCCGTGTCAAGAGTTATACCCTACGGAAGTGGACATGCGCGTTCTACGATCCGCCTGTTACAGAAGTTCTAAAGCTGCATTGACTGTGTTTTTTTGGACCCAGAACTCGACTCGAACGGTTAAACCCAATTGCACTTGTAGGTCTCTGTATAAGTTTCAATTTGATATCTTACAGGGCCCGTGGTTCCACCCGTGTCAAAAGTTAGCCCTACGAAAGTGTACATGCGCTTTCCACGATCCGTATGTTACAGCAGTTCTAAAGCTGCACTGTCCGTGTTTTTTTTAACACAAAACTGGACTTCGACGGGTAAACCCTATGGCACTTGTAGGTCTCTGAATAAGTTTCAATTTGATATCTTGCAGGGCCCGTGGTTCCACCCGTGTCAAAAGTAATACCCTACGGAAGTGGACATGCGCGTTCTACGATTCAACTGTTACAGAAGTTCTAAAGCTGCACTGTCCGTGTTTTTTGGACACAAAACTCGACGGGTAAACCCATCGCACTTGTAGGTCTCTAAATAAGCTTCAATTTGATATCTTACAGGGCACGTGTTTCCACCCGTGTCAAAAGTCATGCCCTACGGAAGTGGACATGCGCGTTCTACGATCCGTCTGTTATAGCAGTTCTAAAGCTGTATTGTCCGTGTTTTTTTGAACACAGAACTCAACTCCGACGGGTAAACCCTATCGTACTTTTAGGTCTCTGAATAAGCTTCAATTTGATATCTTGTACGGCTCGTGGTTCCACCCGTGTGAAAAGTTATACCGTACGGAAGTGGACATGCGCGTTCTACGATCCGTCTGTTACCGTAGTTCTAAAGCTGCACTTTCGTGTTTTCTTGGACACAAAACTCGGCACCGACAGGTAAACACCGTCGCACTTGTAGGTCTTTGAATAAGCTTTAATTTGATATCTTACAGGGCCCGTGGTTCCACTTGAGTCAAAAGTTATGCCCTACGGAAGTGGACATGCGAGTTCGACGATCCGTCTGTTACTGAAGTTCTAAAGCTGCACTGTCCGTGTTTTTTGGGACACAAAACTCGACTCCGACGGGAAAACCCTGTCGTACATGTAGGTCTCTGAATAAACTTCAATTTGATATCTTACAGGGCCCGTGGTTCAACCCGGGTCAAAAGTTATACCCTACGGAAGTGGACGTGCGCGTTCTACAATCCGTCTGTTACGGAAGTTCTAAAGCTGCACTGTCCGTGTTTTTTTGGACACAGAACTCGACTCCGACGGGTAAACCCTGTCAAACTTGTAGGTCTCTGTATAAGTTTCAATTTGATATCTTACCGGGCCCGTGGTTCCACCCGTGTCAAAAGTTATGCCCTACGGAAGTGGGCATGCGCGTTCTACGATCCGTCTGTTACAGCAGTTCTAAAGTTGTACTGTCCGTGTTTTTTTGAACACAAAACTCGACTCCGATGGGTAAACCCTATCGCACTTGTAGGTCTATGAATAAGTTTCAATTTGATATCTTGCATGGTCCGTGGTTCCACCCGTGTCAAAAGTTATACCCTACGGAAGTGGACAGGCGCGTTCTACGATCCGTCTGTTACAGAAATTTAAAAGCAGCATTGTCCGTGTTTTTTGGACACAAAACTCGACTCGGATGGGTAAACCCTGTCGCACTTGTAGGTATCTGTATAAGCTTTAATTTGATATCTTACAGGGCCCGTGATTCCACCCGTGTCAAAAGTTATGCCTTACGGAAGTGTACATGTGCGTTCTATGAACCATCTGTTACAGCAGTTCTAAAGCTGCACTGTCCGTATTTTTTGGGACACCAAAATTGACTCTGGCGGGTAAACCCTATCGCCCTTGTAGGTATCTGAATAAGTTTCAATTTGATATCTTGCAGGCTCGTGGTTCCACCCGTGTCAAAAGTTATACCCTACGAAAGTGGACATGCGCGTTCTACGATTCATCTGTTACAGAAGTTCTAAAGCTGCACTGTCTGTGTTTTTTTGGACATAAAACTCGACTCCGATGGGCAAACCCTATCGTACTTGTAGGTCTCTGAATAAGCTTCAATTTGATATCTTACAGGGCCCGTGGTTCCACCCTTGTCAAAAGGGATGCCCTACGGAAGTGGACATGCGCGTTCTATGATCCGTCTGTTACAGCCATTATAAAGCTGTACTTTCAGTGTTTTTTGGGACACAAAACTCAGCTCCGATGGGTAAACACCATCTCACTTGTAGGTCTCTGAATAAGCTTCAATTTGATATCTTACAGGGCCCGTGGTTCCACCCGGGGCAAAAGTTATGCCCTACGGAAGTGGACGTGCACGTTCTACAATCCTTCTGTTACAGAAGTTCTAAAGCTGCACTGTCCGTATTTTTTGGACACAAAACTCGACTCTGACGGGTAATCCCTGCCGCACTTGTACGTCTCTAAATAAGTTCAATTTGATATTTGCAGGGCCCGTGGTTCCACCCGTGTCAAAAGTTATGCCCTACGGAAGTGTACATGCGCGTTCTACGATCCGTCTGTTACAGCAGTTCTAAAGCTGCACCGTCGATGTTTTTTTGGACACAAAACATAGCTCCGACGGGTAAACCCAGTCGCACTTGTAAGTCTCTGAATAAGCTTCAATTTGATATGTTACAGGGCCCGTGGTTCCACTCGCGTCAAATGTTATGCCCTACGGAAGTGGACATGCGCGTTCTACGATCCGTCTGTTACAGAAGTTCTAAAGCTGTATTGTCCGTGTTTTTTTGGACACNACGGAAGTGGACATGCGCATTCTACGATCCTTCTGTTACAGAAGTTCTAAAGATGCACTGTCCATATTTTTTTGGACACAAAATTCGGCTCCGATGAGTAAACCCTTTCTCAATTGTAGCTCTCTGAATAAGCTTCAATTTGATATCTTACAGGGCCCGTGGTTCCCACTAGCGTCAAAAGTTATGCCCTACGGAAGTGGACATGCACGTTCTACGATCCGTCTGTTACAGAAGTTGTAAAGCTGCATTGTCCGTGTTTTTTTGGACACATAACTCTACTCGGATGGGTAAACCCCATCTCACTTGTAGCTCTCTGTATTAGATTCAATTTGATATCTTACAGGGCCCGTGGTTCCACCCGTGTCAAAAGTTATGCCCTACGGAAGTGTACATGCGCGTTCTACGATCCGTCTGTTACAGCTGTTCCAAAGATGCTCAGTCCGTGTTTTTTTTTTTGACACAAAACTCGGCTCCGACGGGTAAACCCTATTTCACTTGTAGGTCTCTAAATAAGCTTCAATTTGATATCTTGTAGGGCCCGTGGTTCCACCCGTGTGAAAAGTTATAACCTACGAAATTTCCGTGTTTTTTTGGAAAAAAAACTCGGCTTTGACGGGTAAACCCGTTCGCACTTGTAGGTCTCTGAAAAAGCTTCAATTTGATATCTTCTAGGGCCCATGGTTCCAACCGTGTCAAAAGTTATGCCCTACGGAAGTGGACATTTGCGTTCTAAGATCCGTCTGTTACAGCAGTTCTAAAGCTGCACTGTCCGTGTTTTTTTGGACACAAAACTCGGCTTCGACGGGTAAACCTGGTTGCACTTGTAGGTCTCTGAATAAGCTTCAATTTGATATCTTACAGGGCCCGTGGTTTCACTCGCGTCAAATGTTATGCCCTACGGAAGTCGACATGCGCGTTCCACGATCCGTCTGTTACAGAAGTTCTAAAGCTGCATTGTCCGTGTTTTTTTGGACACAAAACTAGATTCAGACGGGTAAACCCCAGCGCACTTGTAGCTCTCTGTATTAGCTTCAAATTGATATATTACAGGGCCCGTGGTTCCACCCGTGTCAAAAGTTATGTCTACGGAAGTGTACATGCGCGTTCTACGATCCGTCGGTTACAGCAGTTCTAAAGCTGCACTGTCCGTTTTTTGTTTTTCACAAAACTCGGCTCCGACGGGTAAACACTGTCTCACTTGTAGGTCTCCGAATAAGCTTCAATTTGATATCTTACACGGCCCGTGGTTCTACTCGCGTCAAAAGTTTTGCCCTACGGAAGTGGACATGCGCGTTCTACGATCCGTCTGTTACAGCAGTTCTAAAGCTGCACTGTCCGTGTTTTTTTGGACAACTCGGCTCCGACAGGTAAACACCGTCTCACTTGTAGGTCTTTAAATAAGCTTCAATAAGATATCTTACAGGGCCCGTGGTTCCACTTGAGTCAAAAGATATGCCCTATGGACGTGGATATGCGCGTTCTACGATCCATCTGTTACAGAAGTTCTAAAGCTGCATTGTTCGTGTTTTTTTTACACAAAACTTGACTCGGAGGGGCAAACCCTGTCGTACTTGTAGGTCTATGAATAAGATTCAATTTGATATCTTACAGGGCCCGTGGTTCCACCCGTGTCGAAAGTTATGCCCTATAGAAGTGGAGATGCGCGTTCTACGATCCGTCTGTTACAGCATTTCTAAAGCTGCACTCTCCGTATTTTTTTTACACAAAACTTCGCTCTGAAGGGTAAACACCGTCGCACTTGTAGGTCTCTGAATAAGCTTCAATTTGATATCTTACAGGGCTCGTGATTCAACCCGGGTCAAAAGTTATGCCCTACGGAAGTGGACGTGCGCGTTCTACAATCCTTCTGTTACAGAAGTTCTAAAGCTGCACTGTCCGTATTTTTTGGACACAAAACTCGACTCTGACGGGTAATCCCTGTCGCACTTGTAGCTCTCATAATAAGCTTCAATTTGATATTTGCAGGGCCCGTGGTTCCACCCGTGTCAAAATTTATACCCTACGGAAGTGTACATGCGCGTTCTACGATCCGTCTGTTACAGCTGTTCTAAAGCTGCATTGTCTGTGTTTTTTTGGACACTAAACTCGACTCCGATGGACAAACCCTTTCGTACTTGTAGGTCTCCAAATAAGCTTCAATTTGATATCTTACAGGGCCCGTGTTTCCACCCGTGTCAAAAGTTATGCCCTACAGAAGTGGACATGCGCGTTCCATGATTCTTCTGCTAAAGCAGTTCTAATCTGCACTTTCCGTGTTTTTTGGACACAAAACTCGGCTTCGACTGGTAAACCCGGTCACTCTCGTAGGTCTCTGAATAAGCTTCAATTTGATATCTTACAGGGCCCGTGTTTCCACCCGTGTCAAAAGTTATGACCTACAGAAGTTGACATGCGCGTTTTACGATCCATCTGTTAAAGCAGTTCTAAAGCTGCACTTTCCGTATTTTTTTGGACACAAAACTCGGCTTCGATGGGTAAATCCAGTCGCACTCTTAGGTCTTTGAATAAGCTTTAATTTGATATCTTGCAGGGCCCGTGGTTCGACCCGTGTCAAAAGTTATACCGTAAGGAAATGGACATGCGCATTCTACGATCCTTCTGTTACAGAAGTTCTAAAGTTGCACTATCCATATTTTTTTGGACACAAAAGTCGGCTCCGATGAGTAAACCCTTTCGCAATTGTAACTCTCTGAATAAGCTTCAATTTGATATCTTACAGGGCCCGTGGTTCCCACTCGCGTCAAAAGTTATGCCCTACGAAAGTGGACATGCGCGTTCTACGATCCGTCTGTTACAGAAGTTCTAAAGCTGCACTGTCTGTAATTTTTTGGACACAAAACTCGACTCCCATTTCGTACTTGTAGGTCTCTGAATAAGCTTCAGTTTGATATCTTACAGGGCCCGTGGTTCCACCCGTGGTTAAAGTTATGCCCTACGGAAGAGGACATTCGCGTTCAACGATGCATCTGTTACAGAAGTTCTAAAGCTGCACTGTCCGTGTTTTTTGGACAGAAAACTCGACTCCGATGGGTAAACCCCATCGCACTAGTAGGTATCTGTATAAGCTTCAATTTGATATCTTAAAGGGCCCGTGGTTCCACCCGTGTCAAAAGTTATACCCTACAGAAGTGTACATGCGCGTTCTACGATCCGTCTGTTACAGCAGTTCTAAAGCTGCATTGTCTGTGTTTTTTTGGACACTAAACTCGACTCCGATGGGCAAACCCTTTCGTACTTGTAGGACTCCAAATAAGCTTCAATTTGATATATTACAGGGCCCGTGTTTCCACCCGTGTCAAAAGTTATGCCCTACGGAAGTGGATGTGCGCATTCTACGATCTGTCTGTTACAGCAGTTCTAAAGCTGCACTTTCAGTGTTTTTTGGGAAAAAAAACTTGGCTTTGACGGGTATACCGTAAGGAAATGGACATGCGCATTCTACGATCCTTCTGTTACAGAAGTTCTAAAGTTGCACTATCCATATTTTTTTGGACACAAAAGTCGGCTCCGATGAGTAAACCCTTTCGCAATTGTAACTCTCTGAATAAGCTTCAATTTGATATCTTACAGGGCCCGTGGTTCCCACTCGCGTCAAAAGTTATGCCCTACGAAAGTGGACATGCGCGTTCTACGATCCGTCTGTTACAGAAGTTCTAAAGCTGCACTGTCTGTAATTTTTTGGACACAAAACTCGACTCCCATTTCGCACTTGTAGGTCTCTGAATAAGCTTCAGTTTGATATCTTACAGGGCCCGTGGTTCCACCCGTGGTTAAAGTTATGCCCTACGGAAGAGGACATTCGCGTTCAACGATGCATCTGTTACAGAAGTTCTAAAGCTGCACTGTCCGTGTTTTTTGGACAGAAAACTCGACTCCGATGGGTAAACCCCATCGCACTAGTAGGTATCTGTATAAGCTTCAATTTGATATCTTACAGGGCCCGTGGTTCCACCCGTGTCAAAAGTTATACCCTACAGAAGTGTACATGCGCGTTCTACGATCCGTCTGTTACAGCAGTTCTAAAGCTGCATTGTCTGTGTTTTTTTGGACACTAAACTCGACTCCGATAGACAAACCCTTTCGTACTTGTAGGTCTCCAAATAAGCTTCAATTTGATATCTTACAGGGCCCGTGTTTCCACCCGTGTCAAAAGTTATGCCCTACAGAAATGGACATGCGCGTTCCACGATCCTTCTGCTAAAGCAGTTCTAATCTGCACTTTCCGTGTTTTTTGGACACAAAACTCGGCTTTGACTGGTAAACCCAGTCACTCTCGTAGGTCTCTGAATAAGCTTCAATTTGATATCTTACAGGGCCCGTGTTTCCACCCGTGTCAAAAGTTATGCCCTACAGAAGTGGACATGCGCGTTCTACGATCCGTCTGTTAAAGCAGTTCTAAAGCTGCACTTTGCGTGTTTTGTTGGACACAAAACTCGGCTTCGATGGGTAAATCTAGTCGCACTTGTAGGTCTTTGAATAAGCTTTAATTTGATATCTTGCAGGGCCCGTGGTTCGACCCGTGTCAAAAGTTATACGGTAAGGAAGTGGACATGCGCATTCTACGATCCTTCTGTTACAGAAGTTCTAAAGTTGCACTATCCATATTTTTTTGGACACAAAAGTCGGCTCCGATGAGTAAACCCTTTCGTAATTGTAACTCTCTGAATAAGCTTCAATTTGATATCTTACAGGGCCCGTGGTTCCCACTCGCGTCAAAAGTAATGCCCTACGAAAGTGGACATGCGCGTTCTACGATCCGTCTGTTACAGAAGTTCTAAAGCTGCACTGTCTGTATTTTTTTGGACACAAAACTCGACTCCCATGTCGCACTTGTAGGTCTCTGAATAATCTTCAGTTTGATATCTTACAGGGCCTGTGGTTCCACCCGTGGTTTTAGTTATGCCCTACGGAAGAGGACATTTGCGTTCAACGATGCATCTGTTACAGAAGTTCTAAAGCTGCACTGTCCGTGTTTTTTGGACACAAAACTCGACTCCGATGGGTAAACCCCATCGCACTAGTAGGTCTCTGTATAAGCTTCAATTTGATATCTTGCAGGGCCCGTGGTTCCACCCGTGTCAAAAGTTATGCCCTACGGAAGTGTACATGCGCGTTCTACAATCCGTCTGTTACAGCAGTTCTAAAGCTGCACTGTCTGTGTTTTTTTGGACACAAAACTCAGTTTCGACTTGTAAACCTGGTCTCACTTGTAGGTCTCTGAATAAGCTTCAATTTGATATCTTACAGGTCCCGTGGTTCCACCCGCGTCAAAAGTTATGCCCTACGGAAGTGGACATGAGCGCTTTACGGTGTTTTTTTGGACACAAAACTCGGTTCCGATGGGTAAACAAAGTCACGCTTGTAGGTCTCTGAATAAGCTTCAATTTGATATCTTGCAGGGCCCGTGGTTCCACTCGCGTTAAATGTTATGCCCTACAGAAGTGGACATGCACGTTCTACGATCCGTCTGTTATAGAAATTCTAAAGATGCACTGTCCGTATTTTTTTGGACACAAAACTCGACTCTGACGGGTAAACCCTATCGCACTTGTAGGTCTCTGAATAAGCTTCAATTTGATATCTTACAGGGCCCGTGTTTCCACCCGTGTCAAAAGTTATGCCCTATGGAAGTGGACATGCGCGTTCTACGATCCGTCTGTTTCAGCAGTTCTAAAGCTGCACTGTCTGTATTTTTTTGCACACAAAACTCAACTCCGACAGGTAAACCCAATCGCACTTGTAGTTCTCCGAATATGCCTCAATTTGATTTCTTGCAGGGCCCGTGGTTCCACCCGTGCAAACGTTATAACCTACGGAAGAGGACATTCACGTTCAACGATGCATCTATTACAGAAGTTCTAAAGCTGCACTGTCCTTGTTTTTTGGACACAAAACTCGACTCTGACGGGTAAACCCCATCGCACTAGTAGGTCTTTGTATAAGATTCAATTTGATATCTTGCAGGGCCCGTGGTTCCACCCGTGTTAAAAGTTATGCCCAACGGAAGTGTACATGCGCGTTCTACGATCCGTCTGTTACAGCAGTTCTAACGCTGCACTGTCTGTGTTTTTTTGGACACAAAAATTGGCTTCGACGGGTAAACCCCCTTGCACTAGTAGGTCTCTGAATAAGCTTCAATTTGATATCTTACAGGGCCCGTGTTAAAAGTTATGCCCTACGGAAGTGGAAATGCGCGTCCTACGATACGTCAGTTAAAGCAGTTCTAAAGCTGTACTGTCCATGTTTTTTTGGACACAAAACTCAGTTTCGACTTGTAAACCCGGTCTCACTTGTAGGTCTCTAAATAAGCTTCAATTTGATATCTTACAGGTCCCGCGGTTCCACCCGCGTCAAAAGTTATGCCCTACGAAAGTGGACATGTGCGTTTTACGATCCGTCTGTTACAAATGTTCTAAAGCTGCACTGTCGGTGTTTTTTTGGACACAAAAGTCGGCTCCGATGGGTAAACAAAGTCGCACTTGTAGGTCTCTGAATAAGCTTCAATTTGTTATCTTGCAGGGCCCGTGGTTCCACTCGCGTCAAATATTATGCCCTACGAAAGTGGACATACGCGTTCTACGATCCGTCTGTTACAGAAGTTCAAAAGCTGCACTTTTCGTGTCTTTTTGGACACAAAAC
>QANY01004943.1:60367-227385 GCA_003255025.1 Datisca glomerata | reverse complement strand
TCTCGGTTGTGCGGCTCATTCCATATCAGAACAGTAGTGGACATTTATTTCACTAATATATAGTAAATGAACTAATTATAAATGATAAAAAAAATTAAAATGAGGCATGAAAGGACAGACGCACAAGCGCATGACCTCCCCAAGCAAAATTCAATTAAAATTACGTTTTAGTTTGGCTTCATAATCGTACTCTAATGTTAGATGTTAATGTTAGCAATTTTAGTTTCGTTTCTCTTAAAAGATGGCAACTGCTGATGTGAAAATTATTAGTTTTTATTTCTCTATCTGTTACAAAATTTGGGAAGAAACTCTCCCATTGTATTATGGAAATGAAACTCATGACTCAATCAACTACTATAAATTCTCCTCCTTTTCACTTCTTTTCTTCATCCCTTTTCTTCAAGGGTTTTTACTTTCCTTTCTCCTCACATAAGGATTTTCTTCAATTTTTAAAAATTTAGTATTTTCCGTTTGGTGATCGATAGAAATGGAGTGGCAATTGTTCTTGGTTCTTCTTATTGCAACCGTGTCTGTTGCTATTTCAACTCAGATAACAAGCCAAGTTGACGTTGAGGTTGATGGAAGAATAAAAATAGCAAAAACTGACGAACATTTCATCTGTTTAACAATGGATTGGTGGCCTCGTGATAAATGTAGCTGGGAACATTGTGTCTGGGGTGGCCATGCTTCTGTCCTCAATATGGTAAATTTTCTTTTTGGGTATACAAAATTTGTACCTGAATCATCAAAACACAAACCTTCCTAAGTAGTACACGAACCCACAATATCTCTTGTTTTGATGGCTGAGAAAAGTAAATCAATTTTAACTTCTCCTTAATGAGTTTTATGTTTTTTATAGGACTTGAATAATCATTTCCTGCACAAGGCAATCGGAGGTATGTGCTTTATAAAATATAAATGAAAAGAAAAATAAAAGAAAGAAGCTTTGAATATGATAATGCTAATTAAATTGCTTTTGGATGAATATAGCCTTCAAGAATCTAAGGATACGAGTTGGAGGAACTCTGCAAGACAAAGTAATCTACGGCGTAGGAAGCTTGAAGCACAAATGTGAACACTTTAAACCAATTAAGGAAAGATTGTTTGGTTATTCAAGAGGATGTTTAACCATGAAGAGATGGGATGAGCTCAACAATTTTTTCAATCAAACAGGGTAAGCTCCAACCGTGTGAAAATGTGAGAAGACAATTTTCTGCGCTACAATATCAAAGTAATTTCTAAAGATCATTTATGGTACTGTGGTGAACCCAAAATAAGAGTTTTTAAGAGAGAGAGAGTAGTGAGATGAGAGATAATTTTATGTTTTTTGCTCTATCCTCCATTGTTTCACATTCTCTCTTTCAGTATATTACTATTTGAGTCAGATCAAAAGTACTAACATATCATATGTAATCTTTCAGGGCAATTGTAACATTTGGACTGAATGCCCTTCTTGGAAGGAAACACATGGGGGGAACTCTTTGGGGAGGAAATTGGAACTACACTAACGCTGCAGATTTCATTGAATACACCGTTTCGAAGGGATACAATATCAATTCATGGGAATATGGTAGTCCTTAAACAACCACTACCAAAAATTTTGATTTAATTTGGTTATATCAGTTAATGAAAAGTACATGTTATTGCAGGGAATGAGTTAAGTGGAAGTGGGATTGGTGCAAGAGTTGAGGCCTCACAATATGCTAAAGACTTGATCAAGCTTAAGAGAATCATCCGTCGTAAATACAGAAATGTCATAAAAAAGCCTCTACTTGTTGCACCCGGAGGGTTCTTCGACTACAATTGGTATGACCAAATCATTCGATCCACAGGACCGAATGTCGTTAACGCGCTTACTCATCATATATACAACCTAGGAGCAGGTAGGCTATTGAGACAATTGCGCTATTTACGAACTAGTATGAGATGTTCACACTATTCTATAAAATATTTAATGTATCGTAGGGAAAGATCCCAATCTGGCATACAAAATATTGAATCCTGGATTCTTGAGTCGTGTCTCACGTATATTTAGACAACTTGAGAACATTGTCCGTACACACGGTCGTTGGTCTGCTGCGTGGGTTGGAGAAGCTGGTGGAGCATTTAACAGTGGCGGTTATCGTATATCTGATGCCTTTATAGGAAGTTTCTGGTAATGCTTTAAGGATTGCAATCT
The DNA here is from genome assembly GCA_003255025.1 of Datisca glomerata. NCBI lineage: Eukaryota > Viridiplantae > Streptophyta > Magnoliopsida > Cucurbitales > Datiscaceae > Datisca > Datisca glomerata. The sequence goes on along the minus strand of QANY01004943.1, from coordinate 225,206 downwards.
ATAAATATATTCAATGAATGATCCAATAATACTAGTTGAAATGTACGTAACCGTGTTTGTATATGAATTCAGGTATTTAGATCAGTTGGGAATGGCATCTAAGTATAATACAAAGGTATATTGTAGGCAGGCTTTGCTTGGTGGCCATTATGGTGTCCTTAATACCACTACTCTCATTCCTACCCCTGATTACTACAGGCAAGGACTTTTCTATCTTTAAATATTTTGAGAAAATAAATTTATAATAAAAATTCATTGATGAAAAAATGCATATTAATAACATATATATTGTGTAGAATTGAAATTTATTCTAATTGAAATGTCGCATGAATTTTAGTATAGGGAAAACTCAACCTAAAATAATAAAATGTTGAATAGTATGAGGAAAGATGTTAAACTCAACGGAGTTTGTATAACATGAGTTTTAGTTTGAAATTTTGTGAAGTGTAGGTACCAAACTGGCTGAAGTATTGATTGATTGCATGCAAATAATGTAGAGGTGTTTTATTCAACCCTTTTATTTGGAGAGATTTAATGAAATTACTTTCTTGTAATTTGGTGAATAGTGCTCTCATTTGGAGTCGGCTGATGGGCAGTAGAGTGCTTAGCGTTAGTAGCAATGCTTCACCATATCTACGTATCTATGCTCATTGTTCAAAAGAAAGAGTAAGGCTCTATCATATTTTTTACTCAAATTACTTGGAATTTTTTTTAAATTAAGATTTTATTTCGGTCTCAACATCTCGTACTTAAATCATGAAAAATAGATGAAGAGGAATTTTAATATTTTCTACATTCACGGAGATTTTTTCTTCGATAATTTCATTCCTCAGACGTTATTGCTCAGTAATAAAGAATAAGTTATTAACAAAATTTATCATATTCGTATAGAATGGTGTGACTGTGCTGCTGATCAATCTAGGCAAAGAAACTGAGTACGTAATTAATATCAAGAACTATCCTAAGATAGTTGTAACANTTTTATTTCGGTCTCAACATCTCGTACTTAAATCATGAAAAATAGATGAAGAGGAATTTTAATATTTTCTACATTCACGGAGATTTTTTCTTCGATAATTTCATTCCTCAGACGTTATTGCTCAGTAATAAAGAATAAGTTATTAACAAAATTTATCATATTCGTATAGAATGGTGTGACTGTGCTGCTGATCAATCTAGGCAAAGAAACTGAGTACGTAATTAATATCAAGAACTATCCTAAGATAGTTGTAACAACCGGTAACAATGAAGAAGTTGACAAGATAGTTGACGATGATGAGATAGCTCCCGCAGATAACGACACGCCATCACCTCCTCCACCTCCTCCGACAGTGACATTGCAGAGGGAGGAGTATCATTTAACTCCAAAAGATGGGCATGTGAGAAGTGGGGTAATGTTACTCAATGGGACTCCTTTGGTGATAAAAAATGGAGAAATACCAGAATTTAAACCTATCTATCAAGATGCGAATTCTTCATTACATGTTGCCCCTTGGTCTATTGTTTTTGTGGTCTTGCCTAACTTTGATGCTCCAGCATGCAGATGATTTTAGTCTTTCTTATTTCAATATTTTGTAAGCAAAGTCATTATGCTTTAGAGGATAAAGATTTAAACTGATCATGAGAGACTATAAAGTAATAATAAAGAACTAATTTTTAGTCCAGTTACTTTATATTTGGTACTTATATTTGGTACTGAATTCAAGATCTTCTTCTGCTGAAATCCCCCCTCCCCCTCATAGAATGGATGCTGAATTTTTTATTGTGTACAACATATCATGAATTAGTAATTACATCAAATCTCCAAATGTTTATCAAATTATTTCAAATCTCTTTTGAAATGATATATTTACGTAATCTCTTAAATAGGATCAAATATTTCCATGAGATTTCTTTTAAAAAGTCCCCTAAACAGTAGAGGAACTACTGTTTTTTATAGGCCCAAAACTTTTTTCAAAAAATAATCTATCTTTTTCAGGTTTATTAGTATTGTAAGGAAAAGTATACCAAGCAGTTATTTGAAATTTTTGAGCCTTTTAAGTTTTACCATTGTTTAAAAAAATGATTAAAATACTGTCGTTTTGAAACTAATTCTAAAAGTAAGGTACTTTTTATTGGAAATTATGTCTTTCATATCATTCTTGAAGAATTCCTAGGATATAAATATATCTTGCACAATTACCTATTATAGGAAGGAGAACTATACATGGAATCAAATAAAATCAACATTATAAATTGATAGACAAAGAAAAGAAAAATCTCTAGACTAATTACATTCCTTCTATGTTATAATCTGGACAGCTCACTTTAACACTCGCCCTCAAGTTGGTGCGTAGATATCCGCAATGCCCAACTTGACATGAGATTTGTAGAAAACTCTACTCGAAACTGCCTTGGTTAATATATCTGCCAATTATTCCTCAGACTTAACAAACGGAAATTGAACAATTTTTTCCTAGAGTTTCCGTTTGATGAAATGACGATCTACCTTGACTTGCTTTGTACGATTGTGTTGAACTGGATTATGTCTATAGCTACTTTATTATCACAAAATAAAATTATCAAACTATCAGACGAGAAACCAATTTCGTCCTATAACTTCTTTAACCAAAGAAGTTCACAAAGCCCTTTGGCCATTCCTCTAAACCCAGCTTCTGCACTAGGCAATGTTACTATATTTTGCTTCTTACTCCTCCAAGTGACTAAGTTGCCTCCTACAAAAGGAAGTGGCCCGAAGTGGATCTCCTACCAGTAATACTTCCTGCCCACTCTGCGTCTGTGTATCCATCAATTCCCACATGATTATTCTTAGTGAACATCAACCCCCTTCCAGGAGCATATGGTCTTTGCCGGGACAATGCATGAATTGACTCACTAAACTTACAACATAAGTAATGGTTGGTCATGAATGAGATAAGTAAATCTGCTTCCCAACTAGTTGTTGATACATTTCTTTATCAGCGGGTACGTAATTAAGGTGCTCCACTAAACAATGATTCTGAATGATACGAGTGTCAGTAGGCTTGCAGTCGAGCATTCATGTCACTGATAATAAATCTAGCACATAATTTCTTTAGGATGAAAATATGCCTTACTTTGATCTCGCTACTTTGATACCTAGAAAATACTTCAGCCCTCCTAGGTTCTTCATTTCAAATTCAATTGCTAGATATTCATGTAGTTTAGAAATGTCATCCCCATCATCTTTTGTGATAATGATATCATCAACGTAAATTATTAAGACCGTTACCTTTTGTAGATACCATATTTTTTCTGGTCCAATACTTTAAAAATACAAATTTTATATTTTGACCCATATACTAGTCTAAGACTATGTGTATGATTTGAAAAATAATTCAATGCCTAAAAATAAGAAGATTGTCCAAGGACTAAAAAATAAAAGGTAACAAAAGGACTAAAAATAAAAAGTAAAACCCTAAGTTTGCCTATAAATAGAGGGGAGGTGTTCACTTAAACGGGGGGATTGAAGAGTGAGAAAGATAGGTGATTTTAGAGAGAGAAGGAAAGTTCTTGAGAGAGAAGGAGATGATATCTTTTAGAGGGAATGTGTGAGAAAATAGGTGAAACTTTCTAAGAGAGAGAAAGAGAGTCTACACTTCTATGCATCTTTCAGCTTCTTCCATTCTTTTTCTTAAGGCAGTTTAAATTTCTTGCACTTTAGCTTACAATATATGTTGTTCACTATTCTTCATCATTTCTCTTCTTCATACTCATGTAGTTGATATTTTTTTGTTTCTTTTTCCAGACATAAGTTGTTTATTCCTTCTTTATCATTTATCCTACTATTAATCTTAAGCTTTATTTGCATGCATTGATGATTTCTTTAAAAGTTTGATAATGAGATGTCTTTTGTCATCAACTCAATCAATGAGGATGACGATAAAAGTTTTGAGGGGTGTAAAATTAATTCAATGTGATTCAATCATTTAATAGGTAGAATATGTACATTTGATGCAAATATCTCCTATGATAATTTCTCATACATAAAAATGCATAAAATAAAGAGAAGAACCTCTATACAATATTATGCAAATATTTAAGTTTTAAAATTATTTTATATTCTTAAAAGTCATTTTTTTACTTTGATTATCATTTTTGTGACACTTGTTTGAACTAGCTACCATCCATGATCATTCATAATAATGAAAAAAAAAATGATAATTAGTGAACTAAGTATGTCAAAAATTAAGGGCTATATTTATATCCCAAAAATATTTTATTTTTATTTTTAAATTTTTGTTCATCATTTTTATCACACTTGTTTGGACTAGTTACCATCCATGATCATTCCTAGCAATGAAGGAAAAAAAGAAAAATGATAATTAGTGAACTAAGTATGTCAAAAATTAAAAGGTATATTTATATCCCAAAAATATTTTATTTTTATTCATCATTTTTGTGACACTTGTTGGACCTAGTTACCATCCATGATCATTCATAGCAATGAAGGAAGAAAGGCAATAATGGTAATAATTGAACTAAATAGTCTAAAATAAAAAGAGAATATTTATATCCCAAACAAAAAAAACATTCTATTTTAAAAGTTTCTTGATCTTTTTTAATGACATTTATTTGAACTAATTATCACCCATGATCATTCTCTTGCTATTTTATTAGCAATGACTAATGAAGGAAATAAGAAAAAATTGTAGTTAGTAAACTAAATAATAAAAAAAAGGGATATTCATGTCTCAAAATCTATTTTTTTCCTCATTTTTTTAAAAAAAATTTCATCCTTTATTATTATTATTATTATGATTTTATATTAGTTATTAAGAAAAAAGAAAAAGAAAAGAAAAAAGGCAACAGAGGAAGCAAATTGCTTCCGTAGGTTTTTGTCATATATATATATATATATATATATATATTAATTCTTTTTTATTTAATTATTTACGTTAGTTTTTTCTACTGTATGTCGCATATGTATTAGTTTTCATACATGCTTTACACATGATTCTAAATTTCTAAATATCCTATAATTTGACATCTTTATTTATGTAGCACTCTTATATTATTTTATTTAAAATGTGATTCTTGTCCAATTTCTCTATCATTAGAATTAATGTTTGAATATGTATGGATTGAAACTTTAGTAATTAGATCTAATTTTTAATAATTTAATTATTTAGTTTCCTTTCTTTAAAATTAAAAATTCTGATGACGGACTTTAAAATTTTTGGGATACTAAATTTCTCGAACTACCAAGGTGAGCAATTATTTTTAGGATACCGAGAGTAACTCCAATAATGATTTGATTTAAGAAAACTATAAAAAAAATAAAATTAATTTTTCAATGGTCTTTATACCACCCATTAAAGGTCATTTATTTGCTTATTTTTATGTTGCAAAATGTACCAAATGAGACATTCAAAATTGAATAACATTATTTTTGAAAAATAATTTGTATAGCATTTGATTAAATTTGGTAACCATTTTTCATAATGGGTGTTGTGAGGTGCTTATACCTTCCCCACACGCAAATGACTTCCGAACCAACTTTAAATTTCGCAGACCAAATATTTGATTTTAAAATTGGGCGACCAATCACGCCCTAAAATGATTGGTGGCGACTCCAATTTATATTTTTCAAAAATAATTTTTCAATCGCCGCTCCGTGTCGCATGCATGTTACGACAACTTGGCTACTCCACGAAAGAGAAACAATTGGTCTAACCATTTTTAGATCGATAGAGAGTCAAGCCAAATTTCATCATATGCTATTCTTTTGTGTGGTTCTTTGTTTGTTTATTTAATTCATTATTTTTTCTAATTCATGCATGTAGTTGTATATAGTTCTTTTTTATGAAGTATATTTCTTCACATAATTTCTAATTTCACACATATACACTAGCCATGTATGGGCTTTTCCTTTAGGATTAGCGAGAATGAGTAGTGGAATGCCTTCGTGAAACTGCGATTCTCGTGCAGGCTCATGAAAGTTCTCACTCAGGTCGACCCTTTAGGGATACCGTTTGGGGGGCCCTGTTACTCTATTCAGATAATAGTGAGGACAACCTGAAAGCCTATTAAGAGATTTGAGAGCCCAACCATACATGCATTTTGTTCTTAGAGGCCATCTCATAGAAATAGAGATTCTTCTTAATTATGATATCATGACTACTTTTGTTCATATGTCCTACGCTCTTTAAACATTTCTTTTCTTTCCCATTGTTTCACTTCTAACTTCATCTTTCTTTTTTGCATACATGCATCATGTTGCGTAATAGGGATTGTAAAGAAGTATTCAATTCATTCATATTTTAGAGACCATGACTTCTACTCCGAGTGTGTTAGAAGATCAAGTTACAGTAGCCCAATGGTCCGAGGAAACACAAAAATGAAAATGAGATTGTCTGAAAAAGGAGGATGTCATTCTTCTACCTTCAATCGCTAAGATAGAGTTCTCACACACTGACTTGGAGAGATTGAATAAGATATGGGGGGATTTTTCACCGGAGCAGAAAAATTTATTTGTTGGCAAATATGGTCACTTATCTTCTATATATTACAGTCAACACTCCTGTTCTTAAGGTTTTAATGCATTTTTGGGACCCTCTGTACAGATATTTCACCTTTGGAACAATTGATCTTACTCCTACAATTGAAGAATATCAAGCCCTACTAAAGTCCCACTGCAAAGCACAGATAAAGTTTATAATTATGACAAAAAACTCACATTGAAGAGAGTTTTATTCAAGCTCTTGGGTACTGTCCATGCATCTGAGATTGAGAAAAAGTTGAAAGTTAAAGGGGGAATGAGTGTGTGCCGCTGGATTACCTCCTAGATCTCACCCAAAATGTCTTGAAGGAAGATAATGGTATGGCTCTTTATGCTCTGTGTATATATGGCACGTGTTGTTTCTAAAGATTCAAGTTTATGTGGATGATAAAGTGATAAAGATGTTCCTGCAAGTTGAACATGATGTTAACCCTGTTATCTCAATTCTAGCTGAGACTTTTCGTTCCTTAAATCACATACGAGTGCTTGGAAAAGGAAGTTCATCGACTCTTCATCTCTTTTATGTATTTGGATTCTTAGCCATCTAAGATGTCCGCCAGATTTTAAATGTCCTTTAGTTAAGTTTTCAAGTCCATGGATGAAGATAAGAATCCCCATTGCAAAATTTGGAATGGCCAAAATGGAATTCGCAGTTAGCCACAAAAGGGGTGTGACTCTCACACCTATCATAGTTGAAAGATGGGGATGTTATCTGAAAAGCCCAATGGATGCCGTTGACATCGATAATCTACAGATTTAGTGACTATCAATGGGTACTGCTCCCAGGACCATGGAGTTGTACTAGTTATGCTCCTTTTGTGGTTGAACCAAAATTACAGCAGCTAATTGGAGCTTGGAAAATAACGAGAAGGGTGCGAAATGAGTGGAATCACATGAATTGCACATAAGAGTATGAAATATGGCTTGAGAGCAGAGGCAAAGTAACTATTTCCTTACCAGTTGAGGATTTACAATCATACAAATTACCGGAAGATTATCAGGAGATTGTTAAAAAGGAGGAGCGGGATGAGTTATATGAGGAACATCAAAAGAATTTAGCTCTCTTGGAAGAAAAAAAGATATTTAATAGTCGAGACGAATGGGTTTGGAAAACACAGGATCGAAGCTGAAAAAAAACTCAGAGATTTGGGAAACAAGGTTGCGGATCAAGAATATCTTAAGCGGAAAAACTTAGAGTTGGGAACTGACACTCGCAAACTAAACAACAAAATTAGAAAGATGGCAGAGGACAATGAGAATTTGCGAAGGGTACTCTATGAACAAGAGGATCAAATCATAAAGTCAGAAAGGAAAAATAAGCTTGTACAACAGGTTTTAGAAGAGGTTAAGAGGGCTATCGATAAGAAGAATGCGTACATTGTTGAGTTAGAAAAACAATATGACTCATTACGATGAATTGATGATAATTTACAAGTTGATTTAGAGAATAAAAGAGTTAGGAAGACCGATCACCAAATGATAGTGAAGAACTATTGAAAGTCATTGCAAGCCTTGAGCACCAAGTTAGAGCATGTCAAAACGTGGTAGAGAAATTGGAGAGAAATAATGATGCTAATGTCGACGCACTGAGATATGATTACCAATTAGTGCAACAAGAGCACGACTTCATTCGACAACGATCAGGGTAGACTATGGAATGGCTTAAAGGCGTGGCTGTGAGAGCGAGCAATTTGACGGAACAAGCATCATGTTTGAAAAAAAAGTGTTTTGCCCATCCATCCTAATGAGGAGAACTTGTCTATGATTTTGGAAGAAATCAACATAGATTTGAGACATTTTGGTCATTTTGTATAAACTTATATTGCGGAGTAGTGTAGTTGACTTCTACATACACAAATGTAGTGGATGGCTCTACTCATTGAATGAAATAGAGTACTTTTGGACTTTCAGTATGTGTAATATCATTTCTCATGCATAAATTCACTTTCATTATTATTATTGTTATTATTATTTATTCTTCATTAGCAAAATCTACCATCTCATTCTCCCCATCAACTCCGACATCCCTATCGAATGCGAGCTCAAGTTAGGGTCATGGACGAGTAAGAAAGAGAGCAATCATGAGAGGAAATGAAAGAAGAAATTAGGGAGCTGAAAGAGCAAATGGTCAGAGTCCTGGAACTCCTTGCCACAAGTAAGGGAAAAGCCTGCCAAACGATACTCCACGTTACCCTCATGGGTTCTCCAATCTATCAATGTCATCAGACCGACGAATTTCATCAACCTCAACACCATAGAGGAGGACAGGGTGCCAAACGATACTCCACCTTACCCTCGTAAGAAAAAAATTCTTACCTCTTGTTCTGAGGAACAAATTCCATGTTGGAGAAAACAGGGAGACGAGCTATGCACGGAGATGAGGGTGTGATAGATGTAAGAGAGAGATTGCTATGAGACAAGAGAGAGATACGAGAGAAGCTGCGATGGAGCTGAAAGGGAGAGCTTCGTGAGAGAGATGAAAGAAAGAGCTTTTCGAGAAAAAGAGCTTCATAGAGTGGAGAAGTGATTCGTAGAACACCCAATTTTTTCAAAGTCCACTTTCCGTAAATAAGTCCCGCTTAACTTATTTTTCTCTCCTCCAGCTTTTTTTTTAACTTTCTCACAAGAATATATTTATAAGATACAAAAAAAATCTAGTTGTATTGAGTTTATTATTAGAGGAGATTATGAATCTTGTATTTCAAACCTGTAGAATAGCATATTTGGCGTAGCGTAGGAAACACATTGCTGAGGGGGATATTGATGAAGATGGATATGACAACTCATATATGTTATGGTATCAGAGAATCACACGGTGATACATAATCCAATATGGAGCATTATAAGGTTTAGTGGTAATTTTTTGTAATTTATGTAATTAATAGGCTTATGGTTATTTAAAAAGTAACTTATATAGCACTATTTTATCTACGCAGACGGACAGTTTTGATAATATTAATAATTTGACACTTAATGATGTTGAGTCGTCTTGGATAATGCCTCAAATCCGTAATGTGTGTGAGCAATCGTACATGCAATAAGACAAGTGGATGCGGCTTATCAAGATCATTTCTCTCGAAAGCATGGAATGCATAACTCATCTCAAAAAAGTCAACAAAAATCACATATACCTCGACACGAACCATATATGTATCAGCAAGAGCCATACACGTCACCGGTCTTTTATACATTTAGTGGTGTGTCAGTGACTCAACTTGGTTCCACTTCTCAACCATTTCATCAACCTCAACGCCATAGAGGAGGACAGGGTGTGGCTCCTAGAGGAAGAGGTAGATGGCGTGCCTGAAACTCGCCTATTGCGGAGGAAGACCCATCTATTGTGAAAGAAGACCCGCCTATTGTAGAAGAAATTGCACCTATTATGGAGGAATGTGCATCATAAGTAACTCATTTACAAACATATGAAAGACGTCCAAGAAAAATAAGAAAATGACCACAATGTGGAACATGATGGACTTATTTGTATTATGTAACAAACTTTCTTAGAATAATCATATTGGATATGTAAGGATGTCATTGATCATATTGGAGTTATAATAATTTTTTGAGTCATATATTTGCTCTATATATTTTATGATTTGTTAAAAATAAAGGCTACTTATTGAATGTGTTGGGATATAAGACTGCTTATTGAATGTTCAGTTGGAGAATTTTATTGTACAAGTTTTTTATTTTATTATTGTAGAGGTTTAGAAATGGGTGAAGTTTGAGAATGGTGGGGAGGGAAAAAATAGACTGAAAAGAGAAGTGAACAGACTAAAATCATCTTTAAGAAAGATGATATCAGTAACCATCTTAATTTTGGATTATTTTTCAAAACTATCGCATTTTAAGAATTTTTAAAAAATAACGGTATTTGTGTCAAAACCCCTAAATGTGATTGAGCGGTTAAGACGTAATTTCTCGGTTGTGCGGCTCATTCCATATCAGAACAGTNAAAGTAGCTATAGACATAGCTCATAATCCAGCTCAACACGATCGAACAAAGCAAGTCAAGATAGATTGTCATTTCATCAAACAAGAACTCTAGGAAAAAATTGTTGAATTTCTGTTTGTCAAGTCTGAGGACCAATTGGTAGATATATTAACCAAGGCAGTTTCGAGTTGAGTTTTCTACAACTTTCTTCTCAAGTTGGGCATTGAAGTTATCTACTCACCAACTTGAGGGCGAGTGTTAACGTGAGCTGTCTAGATTATAACATAGAAGGAATGTAATTAGTCTAGAGATTTTTTTATTTGTCTATCTATTTATAATGTTGATTTTATTTGATTCCATGTATAGTTCTCCTTCCTAGAATATGTAATTGTACAGGATATATTTATATCCTAGGAATTCTTCAAGAATGATATGAAAGACATAATTTCCAATAAAAAGTACCTTACTTTTAGAATTAGTTTCAAAACGACCGTATTTTAATCATTTTTTTAAACAACGGTAAAACTTAAAAGGCTCAAAAATTTCAAATAACTGCGTGGTATACTTTTCCTTACAATACTAATAAACCTGAAAACGATAGATTATTTTTTGAAAAAAAGTTTTGGGCCTATAAATAGAAGTAGTTCCTCTACTATTTAGGGGACTTTTTAAAAGAAATCTCATGGAAATATTTGATCCTATTTAGGAGATTACGTAAATATATCATTTCAAAAGAGACTCGAAATAATTTGATAAACATTTAGAGATTTGATGTAATTACTAATTCATGATATGTTGTACACAATAAAAAATTCAGCATCCATTCTATGAGGGGGAGGGGGGATTTCAGCAGAACAAGATCTTGAATTCAGTACCAAATATAAAGTAACTGGACCCAAATTTAATTTTTTAGCTCTCCCTGAAAAGAAGGTCGGCCGGACCTTCCAGAATGGGAAATGCAGTCAGATGTTTGGGGTAGTATAAGTGATCAAGGGGTAGTAACTCATATCACGGGAGGAAACATTACGCAGAGTTCCATTACTATTAATAGGTGGCTTCGCAATTTCTTATGGGCACATGCATCCTGGGTAATTCAGTCTTATGGTTCTTCATTATCTGAATATGACCTTTTTTTCCTAGGTGCTTATTTTGTATGGGCTTTTAGTTTAATGTTTCTATTTGGGGGCGTGGTTATTGGCAAGAACTTATTGAATCCATCATTTGGGCTCATACCAATCCACATGCTTTCGCTTTTGTCATTTTTCCTAATTTTCACTATATAATGCTTATCCTAATTCGTTGTGATTCTAATGACAGTTTCAGTGAAGTTGGGGAGGCTTTCAGTAGATTTAGCAAAATTAGCTAGGAGTAGCATTGATGATTTACTATCCTCAGCCTATGGTGGAAAGCATGATTATAATTGGTATGACTTCAGCTATGATAATATCAGTTGTATCATAGACATTCATGGGATTGTAGATCTGTTTTTATCACTTTATTAGTCCCAACCAAATCATGGAAAATCTTGTTAGATTGTTTAAATACTTAGTGTACTCTCATGTTTTAATAGTCCAAAATCGGTTGCTTCTGTCAGTGAAGCCTTAAAAAATTTGTTATAGAATTGGTTCATTTTCTTATTTATGGTTCTTCCTAAGCGAAAAGTAACTAGTCTGTTCATCAGATTTTTGGGTAGTAAAGGTGTTATGTAGTAACCGCAACTTGCTTAATTTAATTTGGCTAATCTTTTCCAAAATCTATTCTGAGCTTTTTCTAGGAATTTGTACATTAAGATTAGAATTAACCAATAAGTCACATATTGACATCGGTCTTGTTATGTTTCTGTTCGAAAATGAGGTATAAGAAATCTCAAAGAACTTGGGAATTAATATTTTATATTTTCTTATTTTTACATTCATATGACATTGGATTCAATTTATTGTATTCCTTTTGTAATTTGTGAAAAGAAAAGTTCATTAGTGAATTCATAGTACTTTTAAATTTAACTAATCTGTTCATTTTGTATTAGATTTCTGTTACGTAACGCTCAATATGTTCAACTTGTAGTTGTAGTGTATATTAGTTGTGACAAATTTAAACAAGTACAATGATTGTCTATTTAAAATGCCAGATCTACAGTCACTCGAGGCTTTTCAACATGGCATCAAAGTTTAGGGAGTTGAGATATGGAATTGTCAGTGAAAATGTGAAGTTATTTTTGTTTTTTGAAACGAAAGATGATACTATTGTATCTATGATACTTATAGATGATACTTTTGAATGATATTTTGTGTAAATGAAATGATGTATGAATGTCTTTTAGTCTAGTAATGTATTAATTTTAAATGCTTAAATAGGTATGTAAATAGGTGCATATAAATTGAGTGTAAAAAAAATAGCATTTCTAAAATGTCAGGAAAAGCTATTATAGGAGGTATAATTTATAACAAAAAACTATTTCAATGAGGTTCAAAAAAGCTTATGGTGTCTGATTTAATAGGATACAAAAGTATCTGCAAATATTAATTCATGAGAATTAAAACACATGTTGAAAAAAAGTAATAGGAGTCAACCTCAATAAACAATGTTCTAGGAGTCAAAAAATCTCGTAAAAAAGTGAGATACCACAGGAGTCTACAAAGTAGGCATTGGGCCTCGTGATATCTGCCTCTTGTAGAATATCATAATTTTTATTGTGCTATGCTCCTCCCATCTTTCAATGTATGCCTGATGTTAGACGTCCGAATATAGTTCATTTCTACCCTTCAAGTTGATGACATACAACCGTCTTTTAGTATCACATGGCTCAGATACACGTTGAATCATACTGAATTATCTTAGAACAAGATCTGGTCGATGCCATTCCACTATATGAAAGCAAATGAGAGGAGAGACATGTCGTCATATATCTCCGTGCATGATACAGTATTCAGAAAGTATATGGATAATATCATAATAAGGTTGACATATAACCTATAAAAGACATTATAAATGATATGACAAAATCATAGTACTACTTATAAAAAGAAATTATAAATAAAAGTATAGTATTACCTAATATGGAGTTTATCTGTTTAACATAAATGGATACACATCAAGAACATGTGTGGAGCTCTATTTGAGATTAAAAATATTTGTCCATCTATGAGATAAATTGCACAGTTAAATACATGTAATGATAACATACACATAATAATCAAATGAGTTGACTTACCTATACCCAATGGAGGAGGTGGCAATAATAATCCTGGCAACCTCACTGATGCTAAATGTGGAAATCAGTCCCACGCCTATAATTGTAGTAATACCATTGGGCTAGCAATATTAGAAGTATCCTTATTATGGCTGGCTTTACGCATCTCTCTTTACATCCATGCAAGGCATGCACTACCCGAACTATATTGACCGGCCTCAGTAAAGTTTTCAAGTAAAAGCAAGAACATCAAATGTACCTTAGTGTTTGACTTATCATAAAAAATGGTACCTCCGATAAATTATAGAATATATGCATGCGCATGATGTTGCACATAAAGCTCGTCATCATCATCAGTTAATGAGAGAAAATGTGCAGTCAAGCACGACATAGTTAAACATAATCCATGTAAATCATGTGGGCCTGGTAAAAAACCTAACAAATCTTCACATATTCTTGGCCAATCTCGATGTACAGTACCCGTGACAGCTATCCTATCGCCTGGAAGTCCTAACTGCATTTGCACATCCTGTAGAGTAATGGTAGACTCACCATGTGCCATATGAAATGTGTGTGTTTCAGGACGTCATCTCTTCACAAAAGATGTGATCAAGTGCCAGTCGAGGGTGATAAACCCAACCCTCACAACTCCATAAAATCCAGCACGTATCAAGTATGGAATAATACGTCTATGGAGTGTCATGTTCTGATGAATAACTGTAGTATATCGGCGACAATGTAAAGCACGAGAATCCTTCTGGTTCTAAACATGTTGGGATCTATGTTGATCCTGTAAATATAATACCGAGCTATCTTGTGGTCTAGGCTTCATGATATTACCTCAATATCCTGAAAATGAGAGTCTTGTTCATGAGTGAATATAATTCAAATATTACATCGATGTACTAAATACACATTCAATTCGAAGAGTGAATATAATTCATGATATTATATTATACTACCTCTGAAATAGTACATCATATTACATCAAGATGTAATACAAAGTCTTGAATGAGTATCGAGTATCTTTTCAAAACATTTTTAAGGTATGCCTTACTTTCAAAAACCTTTGTATTCACCTGTTTCATTCCATATCCTCGTACGTTGGATAAGTATCTAATCTAACTTTACATTTATAGCATTCCAATCCAACTGAGTAGGAAAGGTGAAGATGGTTCATGCTTGAGTATTTCAGCTGAGGGGTTCACAACATCATCAACCTAATCATCTTCATTAATTTCAACATCATAAGCATCTATCTCTTCAAACTCTGGCAAGAAGAAGCTACATGGAGGGCTAGATGGATTCACATGGACGGCGTGAACATGTGCATCTACATGTGGCAAAGAACTACTGGTACATTTTCTTGGACTGTAGGATACGTTTCATAGTCATGGAATGGAGAAATTATTGCATTATCATGTACCAGTCCACAAATATTGTCATCATAAATGTTAATGTTAGGACCTCCTACATCTCTACCATATGTTGCTAAAAACTCAATTGTATTTGGCGGAAGAAATTGAAGCATAGTAGTAAACATCACATGTGCATCATTATTATTCGGTATCAAAATTTCTACATAGTTAAAAGACCCAACACCAAGAGTAAGTGGATATCGATGAGCTATGTCCAAGTTCCAATGGTGGCAGTCAATTGACAAGGCTTCACATAATGTATTATAGAGCTTGTCAAAAGTATTCTCCTTAAATTTTTCCTACTTGAAGGTTGATCATAAGAAGCTCCATTTGCACCGACTACATCCTTACCATTCATGTAAGATAAAATTACCCTAGGTCTTTCCCTCATTTGTCAACCTACTAAGCAATAGACAACAATTTCAGAACTAGATCTTGAATTCAAGAATAAATCTATAAATTCAAAGTTAATAACTACAATTCCATAACATATCAACACATTCATAAATAAAATTTTATAAATTGAGAGGTTTATGTTGGATCAAATTTTATTTTGCAGAAAAATTAATGAACCATGACTAGTTCATGAGCGGAATACCAAAAAATTTTAAAACAAACATTTAATCGAATTTAACATGAAACCAAATAAATGAACATGCATATCAGTAAAAAAGTATCGAGAAGAGATAGAAATAATTTATATCTTTTCAATAATGGAGAAAATATGATTTGGCGGGATCCAATTCTCTATCTTGCATTCTTCGTTCGTGAAATTCACAAAGCAATCAATTGATCTTTATACCGACAACCACTCGGTAGAGTCAGAAGTAAATCTCTCAGGGATTTTTGCTACGTAAGGCTCAATATGTTCAACTTGTAGTTGTAGTGTATATTAGTTGTGAGAAATTTAAACAAGTACAATGATTTTTCTATTTGAAATGTCAGATCTACAATCACTCGAGGATTTTCAACATGGAAACAAAGTTTGAGGAGTTGAGATATGAAATTGTGAAAATGTGAAGTTATTTTTGTTTTTTTGAAACGGATGATGATACTATTGTCTTAGTAGACTAATTAAGTACTAGTACTTTTTTATGATACTTATGGATGATACTTTTGAATGATATTTTATGAAAATGAAATGATGCATGAATGTCTTTTAGTCTAGTAATGTATTAATTTTAAATGCTTAAATAGGTGCATATAAAATTGATTGTAAAAAAATAGCATTTATAAAATGCCAGGAAAAGCCACTATAAGAGGTATAATATATAACAAAAACTATTTCAATGAGGTTCAAAAAAGCTTATGGTATCTGATTTAATAGGATATAAAAATATATGTAAATATTAATTCACGAGAATTAAAAATACATGTTGAATAAAAGTAACAGGAGTCAGTAAACCTCATTAAACAACGTTCTAGGAGTCCATAAATCTTGTAAAAAAGTGAGATACCACAGGGGTCTACATAGGAGGTGTTACGCCTCGTTAAAAATACGGATTTTTAATATGAGAGGTTGTCACAGGCACTGGATGATCCTTATGCATTACTTTTCACGGAGATATCCGCCTCTTGTAGAATATCATATTTCTTGTAGTGTTATGCTCCTCTCATCTCTCAATGTATGCCTGATGTTGGACGCCCCAATGTAGTTCATTTCTTCCCCTCGAGTCGATGTCATGCAACCGTCTTTCGGTATCACATGGCTCAGATACACGTTGAATCATACTAAATTATCTTATAACAAGATCTGGTCGATGTCATTCCACTATATGAAAGCAAATGAAGGGAGAGACAGTTCATCATATATCTCCGTGCATGATGCAGTATTCATGAAGTATATGGATAATATCATTATAAGGTTGACATATAACCTATAAAAAACATATTATAAATGATATGACAAAATCATAGTACAAACTATAAAAAGTAATTATAAATAAAAAGTATAGTATTACCTAATCTGAAGTTTATCTGTCTAACGTAAATCGATACACTTCAAGAGCATGTGTGGAGGTCTCTGTGAGACTAAAAATATATGTCCATCTATGAGATAAATTGCACAGTTAAATACATGTAAATGATAGCATACACATAAGAATCAAATGAGTTGACTTACCTATGCCCAATAGAGGAGGTGGCAATTATAATCGTGTCTCGTTTTTTGCAACCTCACTGGTGCCAAATGTGGAAATCAGTCTGAAGCCCAAAATTGTAGTAATACTATTGGGCTAGCAATATCAGGAGAATCCATATGGCTTGCTTTACACATCTACCTTTATAACCATGCAAGGCATGCACTACCCCAACTATATTGACCGGCCTCAGTAAAGTCTTCCAGTAAAAACAAGAACATCAAATGCACCTTAGTGTTTGACATATCATAAAAAAGGGTACCTCCGATAAATTGCAGAATATATGCATGTGCATCATGTTGCACATGTCATCATCATCAACTAATAAGTGAAAATGTGCAATCAAACACGACATAGTTAAATGTGATCCATGTAAATCATGTGGGCCTGGTCGAAAACCTAAAAAATCTCAATGTGCAGTACCCATGACTGTTATCCTATCAACTGGAAGTCCAAACTGCATTTTCACATCCTGTAGAGTAATGGTAGACTCACCATGTGTCATATGAAATTTGTATGTTTCAGGACGTCATCTCTTCACAAAAGATGTGATCAAGTGCCAGTCGAAGGCGATAACCCCTAAATGTGATTGAGCGGTTAAGACGTAATTTCTCGGTTGTGCGGCTCATTCCATATCAGAACAGTNCATATCATCAACTTAAATTATTAACGTCGTTACCTTTCCCCCTCGGTGTTTCAAAAATAGAGTACGGTCTCAATTGTTCTACTTAAAGCCATAATTATTCATAGCCAAACTAAATCATCTGAACCATGCACTGGGAGATTGCTTCAACCCATATAGAGCTTTCTGTAATTTGCACTCAACTCCCGTTGGAGATGATGACACATACCCAGGTGGAGTGTCCACGTCAACTTCCTCCTTGAGATCACCATGGAGAAAAAGCATTGTTCGCATCAAACTGTTGTAGTGGCCAGTCTAGATTTACTACAAGCGATAGAAGCACTCTGACAGTATTCAGCTTTGCCACTAGAGACAACGTCTCTTAATAATCTATGCCATACTTCTATGTATATCCCTTAGCTACAAGTCTTGCTCTATACCTTTCAATGGATCCATCTGCCTTGTGTTTGATAAAAAATACCCACATGCATCCCAATGTTCTATTTCCCTTTGGCAAAGGAACGAGAGTGCATGTTTTATTCTTTTGAAGTGCCTCCATTTCTTAAGGTATTGCCTGAGTCCATTTCTTAAGGTATTGCCTGAGTCCATTTCTTATTTGTGATAGCTTCTTCTAATTTATTGGGGATGTGACTAGAAGACAGTTTATGTACAAAGTCCTTGAGAGGATATGATAGTCTCTGAGATGATACATGTTTGGAAATCGAGTACTTTGAAGTCCTTCCCTCATGATCTGGTGAATGCCGATTTGGTGGTTTACCACGATTATGCCTTTAGGGTAATTTGTAACCAGCAGATGTATCCAACATATTAACAGGTGAGGGAGTAACATGAGAGGGTAACTCAGGAATATTCTCAGGAGATTGGTCTTCTCATATTGAAGAGTGAGAGGGGGCCCTCAATTTCAGGTTCAAAAGTTTCTTCAATATCAAATTCCTTTGTCTGTTATTTTTTAAGTTCTTTTTCATTATCAACCATAAACATTAGCATGCTCTGTTTCCTCAGCAGTAGTCTTTGGATAGGATAGTACACTTGTCCAATTTTTCTCTTCATTATATATCTCCCCCTGATGAGGAAAAGTGGACACCGAGGTAGGAAATAAACTTTTCAGACTCTAGGAATGTGAAATCCATAGTGACATAAGTGCATTGGGTGGTAACAATGATATCTCTTCTTATAAGTTGCATAACCCAAAAAAAGATAACGGACCGCACATGGGTCAAATGTGGTCCATTTAGTTTTTATGAAGATGAACAAAAACTACACATCCAAACACCTGAGGTGAGAGCATTAAAATAGAAGGAAGATATGCATAACGTTCAAGAACTTGAAGGGGGGTCTGAAAATTTAACACCTTAGATGGCATACGGTTCAATCAATACGCTGTTGTGACAATGACATCATCCCAATAATGATGAGGAACATGAGCTCCAATGAGTAATGCACGTGTAGTTTCTAGAATATGCCTATTTTTTCGTTCAGCAACACTGTTTTACTATGGTGTTTGAGTGCAAGACATCTCATGAATGATACCATTATTCTGCAAATATGCTCTAGATTCCTGATTGACATATTCCCATCCATTATCGAAACAGAGGATTTGAATCTTTGTTGAAAATTGGGTATGAATCATGTTATGAAAAGTACAGAAAATGCTAAACACATCATTTTTATTTCTCATCAGATATAGCCAAGTCAGGCGAGTGCAGTCATCCATAAAAGTCTGAAACCATTGAATACTTGAAAATGTAGATATAGGAGAGGGTCCCCAAACATCAGAGTAAATGAGAGAAAATGACACGTCACTTTTATTCAAACTAATAGAATAAGTAGCACGATGACTTTCTGCTAAAATGCAAGTGTCACGGTTAAACATAAAATCATGTTTATTGTATTTATTTAAGTAATTGTTTATTAATTTGATTGATAACATGACTATGCATTAGTCGATCACATGTCATATAAAAGACCCCACACAGTTTTATTTAATCATGCATCTCATCAGTAGAAACATGGTTGATTAGGACTATCCTAATATGTTTATATGAATTTTGTTGGGAAATCAATTGCATGTAAACTGTTAAGTTTTAATTAGTTAAACTTGGTAATCACACAACTCTAAAGGCCTTAATCTTTAGGATAACGAACTTTATTAAAAGAGTTTTATTAAAGTTTGATGAATGTAATTAATTAGTTTTTCTAAGTACACATAATTTTAACTTAGGCTATTTAGAAAGTTAAATGAACTTAGACTAATAAGATTGAATTAATAATTAACTTTACATTCATAGGGTATTAATTGACTAGTAATTAATTTGGAATTAATTGATTAGTTAAATAGAAACACATTAATTATAAAACAGTGAGTGAGATAATGTTGACAAGTCAGTGTAACCTATGGTCTCCATTATTAGTACAATACCGTGAGATAACAGAGAGGGCCTCAATATGGTTTTGTTTTCATCCCCGTAAGGAAGGTTTTAAACTGTATCAATATCAAGGTTGAACTTCTTAAGAAGATATGACTAAGTAATGTAGTTTAGACTTGACCGACCCTAAGACGCCATATTCTAAATCAAGTCATGAAATTTGAAATAATGAGCCACACTCACAAAGTCACAATTAAGGTTTGAGTGGAAATTTGTGACTTGATCAAATTAGTGATACCTTATTATTATAAAGAGAAAATATAAGATATTTTGAGTTTTAATTAATAAGGATGAGAATGTCTCATACATAATTTAAAATTAATCTGACCGACCCTACGGTGATACATTAATTGTTTAGTTGTCATATCGTGGATTAGTAATTGTTAAGTTTATGTGTTTGATATGTTGCATTCATACATTACCTTTACATTCTGAATTTCTTGGTATTTACTTCAATTATATTGAATTATGGATGTTTTATTTTTTAGCTATTATAATTTTTTATCTTGACTTGCTTTGTACGATTGTGTTGAACTAGATTATGGCTTATGTCTATGGCTACTTTATTATCACAAAATAAAATTATCAAACTATCAGACAAGAAACCAATTTCGTCCTATAACTTCTTTAACCAAAGAAGTTCACAAAGCCCTTTGGCCATTCCTTTTAACAATATTTATCATATTCGTATAGAATGGTGTGGCTGTGTTGCTGATCAATCTAGGCAAAGAAACTGAGTACGTAATTAATATCAAGAACTATCCTAAGATAGTTGTAACAACCGGTAACAATGAAGAAGTTGACAAGATAGTTGACGATGATGAGATAGCTCCCGCAGATAACGACACGCCATCACCTCCTCCACCTCCTCCGACAGTGACATTGCAGAGGGAGGAGTATCATTTAACTCCAAAAGATGGGCATGTGAGAAGCGGGGTAATGTTGCTCAACGGGACTCCTTTGGTGATAAAAAATGGAGAAATACCAGAAATTAAACCTATCTATCAAGATGCGAATTCTTCATTACATGTTGCCCCTTGGTCTATTGTTTTTGTGGTCTTGCCTAACTTTGATGCTCCAGCATGCAGATGATTTTAGTCTTTCTTATTTCAATATTTTGTAAGCAAAGTCACTATGCTTTAGAGGATAAAGATGTATACAGTTTAAACTGATTATCAGAGACTATAAAGTAATAATAAAAAACTAATTTTTGGTCCAGTTACTTTATAATTGGTACTTATATTTGGTACTGAATTCAAGATCTTGTTCTGCTGAAATCCCCCCTCCCCCTCATAGAATGGATGCTGAATTTTTTATTGTGTTCAACATATCATGAATTAGTAATTACATCAAGTCTCCAAATGTTTATCAATATATTTTGAGTCTCTTTTGAAATGATATATTTACGTAATCCCCTAAATAGGATCAAATATTTCCAGCAGATTTCTTTTAAAAAGCCCCTTAAACAGTAGAGGAACTACTGTTTTTTATAGGCCCAAAACTTTTTTTCAAAAAATAATCTATCTTTTTCAGGTTTATTAGTATTGTAAGAAAAAGTATACCAAGCAGTTATTTGAAATTTTTTAGCCTTTTAAGTTTTACCGTTGTTTAAAAAAATGATTAAAATACGGTCGTTTTAAAACTAATTCTAAAAGTAAGGTACTTTTTAATTGAAATTATGTCTTTCATATCATTCTTGAAGAATTATTAGGATATAAATATATCGTGTCCAATTACTTATTATAGGAAGGAGAACTTTACATGGAATCAAATAAAATCAACATTATAAATAGATAGACAAATAAAAGAAAAATCTCTAGACTAATTACATTCCTTCTATGTTATAATCTGGACAGCTCACGTTAACACTCGCCCTCAAGTTGGTGCGTAGATATCTGCAATACCCAACTTGACAAGAGAGTTGTAGAAAACTCTACTCGAAACTGCCTTGGTTAATATATCTGCCAATTGGTCCTCACACTTGACAAATGGAATTGAACAATTTTTTCCTAGAGTTTCTGTTTGATGAAATGACGATCTATCTTGACTTGCTTTGTACGATCATGTTGAACTGGATTATGAGCTATGCCTATAGCTACTTTATTAAATTCATCGAACTATCAGACGAGAAACCAATTCCTTCCAATAACTTCTTCAACCAAAGAAGTTCACAAAGCCCTTTGGCCATTCCACTAAACCCAGCTTCTACACTAGGCAATGTTACTATCTTTTGCTTCTTACTCCTCCAAGTGACTAAGTTGCCTATTACAAAAGGAAGTGGCCCGAAGTGGATCTCCTACCAGTAATACTTCCTGCCCACTCTGCGTCTGTGTATCCATCAATTCCCACATGATTATTCTTAGTGAACATCAACCCCCTTCCAGGAGCATATGGTCTTTGCCGGGACAATGCATGAATTGACTCACTAAACTTACAACATAAGTAATGGTTGGTCATGAATGAGATAAGTAAATCTGCTTCCCAACTAGTTGTTGATACATTTCTTTATCAGCGGGTACGTAATTAAGGTGCTCCACTAAACAATGATTCTGAATGATACGAGTGTCAGTAGGCTTGCAGTCGAGCATTCAT
This sequence comes from Datisca glomerata, assembly GCA_003255025.1. Classification (NCBI taxonomy): domain Eukaryota; kingdom Viridiplantae; phylum Streptophyta; class Magnoliopsida; order Cucurbitales; family Datiscaceae; genus Datisca; species Datisca glomerata. Next base: position 202,342 of record QANY01004943.1, on the reverse strand, counting down.
GTCACTGATAATAAATCTAGCACATAATTTCTTTAGGATGAAAATATGCCTTACTTTGATCTCGCTACTTTGATACCTAGAAAATACTTCAGCCCTCCTAGGTTCTTCATTTCAAATTCAATTGCTAGATATTCATGTAGTTTAGAAATGTCATACCCATCATCTTTTGTGATAATGATATCATCAACGTAAATTATTAAGACTGTTACCTTTTATAGATACCAAATTTTTTCGGTCCAATACTTTAAAAATACAAATTCTATATTTTGACCTATATACTAGTCTAAGACTATATGTATGATTTGAAAAATAATCCAATGCCTAAAAATAAGAAGATTGTCCAAGGACTAAAAAATATAAGGTAACAAAAGGACTAAAAATAAAAAGTAAAATCCTAAGTTTGCCTATAAATAGAGCGGAGGTCTTCACTTAAAAGAGGGCATTGGGGAGTGAGAAAGATAGGTGATTTTAGAGAGAGAAGGAAAATTCTTAAGAGAGAAGGAGATGATATCTTTTAGAGGGAATGTGTGAGAAAATAGGTGAAACTTTCTAAGAGAGAGAAAGAGAGTCTACACTTCTATGCATATTTCAGCTTCTTCCATTCTTTTTCTTAAGGCAAAAATTAAGGGCTATATTTATATCCCAATTTGTGACACTTGTTTGAATTAGTTACCATCTATGATCATTCCAAGCAATGAAGGAAGAAAAGAAAAATGATAATTAGTGAACTAAGTATGTAAAAAATTAAAAGGTATATTTATATCCCAAAAATATTTTATTTTTATTTTTTAAATTTTTATTCATCATTTTTGTGACATTTATTTGACTTAGTTACCATCCATGAACATTCCTAACAATCAAGGAAGAAAGGAAATAATGGTAATAATTGAACTAAATAGTCTAAAATAAAAAGAGAATATTTATATCCCAAACAAAAAAAAACATTCTATTTTAAAAGTTTCTTGATCTTTTCTTAATGACATTTATTTGAACTAATTATCACCCATGATCATTCCCTTACTATTTTATTAGCAATGACTAATGAAGAAAATAAGGAAAAATGGTAGTTAGTAAACTAAATAATCAAAAAAATAAAAAATGGGATATTTATGTCTCAAAATCTATTTTTTAATCATTTTTCTTTAATTTTTTTCATCCTTTATTATTATTATGATTTTATATTAGTTATTAAGAAAAAAGAAAAAGAAAAGAAAAAAGGCAATAGAGGAAGCATTGTTTCTTCTGTTGCACACAAGAGCTGCAAAGCCGTAGCTTTTTGTCCTATATATATATATATATATNTTGTCCTATATATATATATATATATATATATTAATTCTTTTTTATTTAATTATTTACGTTAGTTTTTTCTACTGTATGTCGTACATGTATTAATTTTCATACATGCTTTACACATGATTCTAAATTTCTAAATATCCTATAATTTGACATCTTTATTTATGTAGCACTCTTATATTATTTTATTTAAAATGTGATTCTTGTCCAATTTCTCTATCATTAGAATTAATGTTTGAATATGTATGGATTGAAACTTTAGTATTTAGATCTAATTTTTATTAATTTAGTAATTTAGTTTCTTTTCTTTAAAATTAAAAATTCTGATGACGGACTTTAAAATTTTTGGGATACTAAATTTTTCGAACTACCGAGGTGAGGAATTATTCTGATGACGCTCTTTAAACATTTCTTTTCTTTCCCATTGTTTCACTTCTAACTTCGGCTTTCTTTTTTGCATACATGCATCATGTTGCGTAATAGGGATTGTAAAGAAGTATTCAATTCATTCATATTTTAGAGACCATGACTTCTACTCCGAGTGTGTTAGAAGATCAAGTTACAGTAGCCCAATGGTCCGAGGAAACACAAAAATGAAAATGAGATTGTCTGAAAAAGGAGGATGTCATTCTTCTACCTTCAATCGCTAAGATAGAGTTCTCACACACTGACTTGGAGAGATTGAATAAGATATGGGGGGATTTTTCACCGAGGCAGAAAAATTTATTTGTTGGCAAATATGGTCACTTATCTTCTATATATTACAGTCAACACTCATGTTCTTAAGGTTTTAATGCATTTTTGGGACCCTCTGTACAGATGTTTCACCTTTGGAACAATTGATCTTACTCCTACAATTGAAGAATATCAAGCCCTACTAAAGTCCCACTGCAAAGCACAGATAAAGTTTATAATTATGACAAAAAACTCACATTGAAGAGAGTTTTATTCAAGCTCTTGGGTACTGTCCATGCATCTGAGATTGAGAAAAAGTTGAAAGTTAAAGGGGGAATGAGTGTGTGCCGCTGGATTACCTCCTAGATCTCACCCAAAATGTCTTGAAGGAAGATAATGGTATGGCTCTTTATGCTCTGTGTATATATGGCACGTGTTGTTTCTAAAGATTCAAGTTTATGTGGATGATAAAGTGATAAAGATGTTCCTGCAAGTTGAACATGATGTTAACCCTGTTATCTCAATTCTAGCTGAGACTTTTCGTTCCTTAAATCACATACGAGTGCTTGGAAAAGGGAAGTTCATCGACTCTCCATCTCTTTTGTGTATTTGGATACTTAGCCATCTATGATGTCCACTAGATTTTAAATGTCCTGTAGTTAAGTTTTCAAGTCCATGGATGAAGACAAGAATCCCCATTGCAGAATTTGGAATGGCCAAAATGGAATTCGCAATTAGCCACAAAAGGTGTGTGACTCTCACACCTATCAAAGTTGAAAGATGAGTATGTTATCTAGAAAGCCCAATGGATGTCGTTGACATCGATAATCTATAGATGTAGCGATTACAATGGGCACTGCTCCCAGGACCATGGGGTTGTACTAGTTATGCTCCTTTTATGGTTGAACCAAAATTACAGCAGCTAATTGGAGCTTGTAAAATAATGAGAAGGGTGCGAAATGAGTGGAATCACATGAATTGCACAAAGGAATCATACAAGTTACTGGAAGCTCATCATGAGATTATTAAAAAGGAGGAGCGGGATGAGTTATATGAGGAGTGTCAAAAGAATTTAGCTCTCTTGGAAGAAAAGAAGATGTTTAATAGTCGAGACGAATGGGTTTGGAAAACACAGGATCGAAACTGAAAAGAAAACTCAGAGATTTATGAAACAAGGTTAATGATCAAGAATATCTTAAGCGGAAAAACTTAGAGTTGGGAACTGACACTCGCAAACTAAACAACAAAATTAGAAAGATGGCAGAGGACAATGAGAATTTACGAGGGGTAATCTATGAACAAGAGGATCAAATCATGAAGTTAGAAAGGAAAAATAAGCTTGTACAAGAGGTTTTAGAAGAGGTTAAGAGGGCTTTCGATAAGAAGAATGTGTACATCGTTGAGTTAAAAAAACAATATGACTCATTACGACGAATTGATGATAATTTACAAGTTGATTTAGAGAATAAAAGAGTTAGGAAGACTGAGTCACCAAATGATAGTGAAGAACTATTGAAAGTCATTGCAAGCCTTGAGCACCAAGTTAGAGCGTATCAAAACGTGGCAGAGAAATTGGAGAGAAATAATGATGCTAATGTCGACGCACTGAGATATGATTACCGATTAGTGCAAAAAGAGCATGACTTCATTTGAGAAAGATCAGGGCAGACTATGGAATGGCTTAAAGGCGTGGCTGTGAGAGCGAGCAATTTGGCGGAACAAGCATCATGTTTGAAAAAAAGTGTTTTGCCCATCCATTCTAATGGGGAGAACTTGTCTATGATTTTGGAAGAAATCAACAGAGATTTGAGACATTTTTGTCATTTTGTATAAACTTATATTGTGGAGTAGTGTAGTTGACTTCTACATACTCAAATGTAGCGGATGACTCTACTCATTGATTGAAATAAAGTACTTTTGGACTTTCACTTTGCGTAATATCATTTCTCATGCATAAATTCACTTTCATTATTATTATTGTTATTATTATTTATTCTTCATTAGCAAAATCTACCATCTCATTATTATTTTTTATTTAAGAAAACTTTTCAAAGATAGCCCGTCAACTCCGATATCCCTATCGAACGTGAGCTCAAGTTAGGGTCATGGACGAGCAAGAAAGAGAGCAATCACGAGAGGAAATGAAAGAAGAAATTAGGGAGCTGAAAGAGCAAATGGCCAGATTCTTGGAACTCCTTGCTGCAAGTAAGGGAAAAGCCTGTCTTAAAAATCTGCAAGAGGCTCAATCATCACAAAATCAACTACCAAACGATACTCCACCTTACCCTCATGGGTTCACTCCAACCTATCAACGTCATCAGACCGAAGACTTTCAGCATGCTTCACCACCAGTAAATATCCAACACTATTCATTTCCAAATGTCCAGGAAATGATACAGACAGGAAACATTGCACACCATTGAAGGGTCATATATATATGGTGCCATTGATGCCACCCAATTATGTTTTGTCCTAAATGTAACCATCCCACAAAAATTCAAACTACCTGAGTTTGAAAAATATGCTGGTAGTACGTGCCCGAGAAGTCACCTTATTATATACTACAGAAAGATTTTTTGTTTGTGAAAATGATGATAAGCTGCTGATTCATTTCTTTTAAGATAACTTGACGGGGGTTGCATCTTACTGGTATATTTAATTGGATAACCAACATATTCGAAGGTGCAAAGATTTAGCTGATGCTTTCATAAGATAATATGAGTACAACATAGACATGGCTCCTGATTATATGGATCTACAAAAGATGGACAAAAATCCTATTGAAGGCTTTAAAGAATATGCGCAAAGGTGGAGGGAAGTAGCTGCTCAGGTACAACCCCTTGTCATAAAAGGAGATGGCTGCATTGTTTATCAACACCTTGAGATCTCCATTCTACAATAGGATGATTGGAAACACTTCAAAAAACTTCTCTGACATTATAGTGATTGGTGAAAGGATTGAATATGGGGTAAAGAATAGAAGAAATTTTGAAGTCGTATCAGATACATCATCCGTAAAAAAGGGCCGCCGTTGAAGCAAAAAGAAGGAGATGTACAGACGATCAATTTTGGGCACCCATCACAAGCTGCGATCCTGAGGCTGGGATTTTCAAATTATAGTGATGGGCCCAAATCTGTGACATCATATGTGGCAAATACCTCACAAATTTCGTACAAATATCACTCTCAACAATCAACATTTCAAAACAACCCGAGACTCGATTTCACACCACCGACTTACAAGCAAAATGTTGGTCAGGCTGATCACCCTCTAAGGATAAATAGAAATAATGAACGTTTTGTTCAATATGATCCAATCCCCATGTCATATACAAAACTCTTACCATAATTGATACGGAATGATCAATTGGTTCCAATTCCTTATGAACCTCTACAGCCACTATACCCAAGGTGGTATGATCTGACTGCTCGCTGTGATTATCATGTTGGAGCAGTGGGACATTTGACTGAGAATTGCACGGCATTTTAAAAGGTAGAGTACATGCATTGATCAATGGTCAATGGTTGAATTTGAAAAGGCTAATGGGAACCCAGATATCAATTCAACCCTATATCAAATCATGGGAATCCTACCGTAAATGCAATTGAAGAATATTTTTCATATGGAAAGAAGGACGTGGAAGATGTGAGCACGTCAATGGAAATACTTTTTCATCTACTTTCTAAAGCAGGGCACATCTACCCAACACGCTTAGAGGATGAAAGCGTTTCTAAGAAGCATATGCATGACTTTGATTTTTTGTTTCATAAGAATGTGACGGGGCATACAATTGAACAATGTGTTGATTTTAAAATGGAAGTGCAAAAGTTGTTGGATGCAAAGATACTTACAATAAGTCATAAAGGAGAAAGTGAATACCAGGAAGATGACTCTTTAGTCCCCATGATAACTAAAGAATCCATCTGAAGTTAATGTTGAAATGACATTCTATATCCCAAAACCTCTCACAATACATTATGAGAAAAAGTCAACTCACACCACTACGTCTTATGCTCCGATGCCCATCACCATCCAAATCCTAGGTGCGTTTGCCTACTAAGATTCAAGAGCAATACCATGGATGTACGGATGTGAGGTCATTATAAGCAGTAAAGACAAATCTGTCAGACCTTGATCTCCCCATAACTAATATTTCAGGAGTAGATGAGCTGACGTGGAGTGGCAGATGCTACACGTCAGAAGTTTTGAAAATGGATAAAAGCGATGAGTTTGAAAGGAAAAGGAAAGGGAAAGTCAAAGAAGGCGATAATGGTCATGAGTTCTAAGGAGAAATGCATGCGGCCAAGTGATAGACCCGAATATAATAAGAGGTACAGAGAAAGAAAGAGCAGTGTCTGAAGAAGAAGTATGTGAATTTTTGAAGCTCATCAAGCAAAGTGAGTATAAAGTGATAGATCAACTTAATTGCTTATCTGCTCGCATATCTTTACTGTCACTCTTTCTGAATTCTGAACCACATCGCCAAGCATTATTGAAGATTTTGAATCAATCATATGTCTATCATGACATTACGGTGGAAAAGTCGAGTGGACTTGTGTGAAATATTACCGCACCAAATTTTTTCACTTTCACAGATGATGAAATCCCTGACGATGGTACTGGCACACCAGAGCTTTACATATATCCGTGAAATGTAGGGATTATGTTGTTGCAAAAGTATTGATTGATGACGGCTCATCTCTAAATGTAATGCCAAGATCCACACTAGCAAAGCTCCCTGTGGACGCGACACATATGTGACCGAGCATGATGATAGTAAGAGCATTCGACAGTACCTGAAGAGAAGTAGTCGGAGACATAGAGATATAAATTAGAATCAGGCCATACCTCTTCAATATTATTTTCTAAGTGATGGACATAAATCAGCATACAGTTTTCTTTTAGGTTGACCATGGATTCACTCTGTTAGGGCAGTACCATCTTCCTTACATCAGAAGCTGAAATTTATAATGGATCATAAACTCATTTATCTATATGGGAAAGAAGATTTATTGGTATCCAAGTCGACTACCATGTCATATGTTGAGGTAGTAGAAGAAGCATTGGAGTGCTCATTTCGATCATTTGAGATTGCGAACACCACATTTATTGCTAGTGAGAAACTTCCTCCAACATCAAGCCCATCAAAAGCATTTCAGATGGTGGCAAAGTTGATGATAAAAGGGGAATACAAGCCAGGAAAAGGACTCGGGGGGTAAGCATCAATGCAGAAATAAGTTAATCGAGTGGGACAAGAATGAGCGAAGGCTTGGGCTTGGATATAGACTGACCAAGGTTGATAGATGGAGAGTGGAAACTCAAAAGAAAGAAAATATGATTTCTAGGCTCGAAAATAGGGAATTTGATATGGAAATGGCGATCATACCCCATATTTTTGAATCCTTTAGAAGTGGGGGAATTTCATTCGAAGAATCGGTTACAGTGGAGCAGTACGACCTTGAAGATGGCATCGCCCAGCTTTCAATACCCATAATCTTGGGAAAATCATCAAGTGCAAGTACAGAGGACTTGGTTTCTCGATACGACTCAGATCATGAGCTTAACAATTGGGATGTTACCGATCTACCATTACTTTTTAGGAATTTTCAAGAGTAATGTGTTATTGCTAAAATTCTAATGATTCTATCCAATGCCTAAGGAATTTCGTTGTTATAGATCTATGTTCTCGTCTGTTTTATGTTATCTCTTTCAATGAGAGTTTAAAAACTTGTTTCGTGTCCTTTTACTAATGATAAATACAATTCCAGTTCTTTTTGTTCTTTCTTTTATGTCTACTTTTTCCATTTCTGAAATGTTGTTCATACTCATGCATTCTTTTTTTTCTTTTCTCGCCTTCCTTTCATCTAATAATCTGATTCAGGTTCGAGAAGGGGATTTTGAAAACAAGAGCATAAGCAATAACTTTGACAATCTCATTCTTAGCGTAGAGTCAGATGAAAGTGACGAGAATAATTTCAAACCATCTCCGGAGATGTTAAGAATGGTAGAAGAGGATGATAAAATAACTCAATCATATCAACAGTTAACGGAGGTGATTAATTTGGGATTGGATGGAGAAATAAAAGAAGTACAAATCGGCACTTCTATGAAAAGCCAAAGTCACCGAAAATTAATTGACTTACACAAAGAGTATATTGATGTCTTTGCATGGTCTTACCAAGATATGTCAGGTCTAGAGACTGACATCGTGATTCATCATTTGTCACTTATGCTCGAAAGTAAACCAGTGCGACAAAAGTTACAAAAAATGAAACCAAACATGCTGGTACAGATCAAAGAAGAAGTTGAAAACAAGTAAATACAACTTTTCTAGAAGTAGCAAAATATCCAAAATGGGTTGCTAACATAGTCCCAGTACCAGAAAAAAATGAGAAAGTAAGGGTGTGCGTCGATTATAGAGACTTTAATCAGGCAAGCCCCAAGGATAATTTTTCATTACTCATATCGATGTCTTAGTAGATAACATTGCAGGACATTCAATCTTCTCTTTCATGGATGGTTTTTTGGGGTATAATTAAATCAAAATGGCTCCTAAAGACCATGAAAAAACTACTTTTATAACTTTGTGGGGTACATTTTGTTATAAGGTTATGCCATTTGGTCTAAAGAATGCATGGACGACTTACCAATGGGAAATGGTAACATTGTTTCATGATATATTGCATAAAGAAATCAAAGTGTACGTTGGTGATATGGTTGTCAAATCTCATCAAGAGGAAGATCACATTCTCACTCTGCGGAAACTTTTAGAACGATTGAGAAAGTTCCAGTTAAATCTTAACCCGATAAAGTGTACATTCACAGCATCTTCAGGGAAACTACTTGGTTTTGTCGTGACCAAGGAAGGAATAAAACTTTACCCTGACAAGATTCGAGCCATCATTGATACGCCACCACCTCAAACTCAGAAGGAAGATAGAGGTTTCTTGGAGAGATTAAATTACATAGCCCAGTTCATCTCACAGCTAACTGCAACTTATGAACCTATCTTTAAACTTCTCCGCAAAAGTGATACAGAAGGAGGGAATGATGATTGCCAAATTACTTTTGAGAAGATCAAGCAATGCTTGCAAAATCCGCCTATACTTGTTCCTTCAACTCCATGGCGTCCACTCATTTTGTATGTCACAGTAACAGAAAAATCCATAGGTTGCATACTTGGTCAACACGATGCCTCTGGAAGAAAAGAACAAGCAATATACTATTTAAGCAAAAAGTTCACAAATTATGAAGCTAATTATTCGATGTTGGAGAAAACGCGTTGTGCATTAGCCTGGGTTGCTCATCGACTTAGACAGTACATGTTATACCACACCACTTGGTTAATTTCAAAGATGGATCCAATCAAGTATATCTTTGAAAATCCATCACTTTCTGGGCGAATTGCTAAATGACAAATGTTACTCACGGAATATGAAATTGTCTATGTCATAAGAAAGTCAATAAAATGAAGTGTACTTGCTGATTATCTGGTAGATCAACCAGTGCAAGATTATGAGCCTATGAAGTTTGATTTTCCTGATGAGTACATATAAGTCATATTAAAAAATGAAGGAGAATATATGGATCCAGAATTGTGGACAATGTTATTTGATGGCGCATCTAATGATGTATGACATGGAATTGGGGCAATCCTCATATCTCTTGAGGGAAAGTTTTTCCCATTCATGGCAAAACTATGCTTTGACTGTACAAACAATGTGGCAGAATATGAGATATGTTCCATGAGAATTCAAGAAGCTTCTGATATGAAGATAAGGAAGCTTCGAGTGTACAGAGATTTGTTATTAGTGATACGATAACTAAATGGAGAATGGGAAGCTAGAGACTCCAAGATGGTACCTTACAACAAATATGTAACTAAGTTAAGCCAAACTTTTGAAGTGGTCTCATTTGACCATATACCCAAAGAGAATAATCAAATTGCATATGCACTGGCAACTCTAGCGTCTATGTTTTCCGTAGACTTTAAAGAAGAAGTGCAACCCATAAAAATTGAGAAGCGATATTTTCCTACTCTAATCATAGAGGAAGTTCTTACGGTATTAAGCAGTATATAGAGAACGGGGAATATCCATCTAAAGCTTCTGAGAATGATAAACACACTATTACAAGATTGTCCATGGGTTTCCTTTTGAATGGTGAAATACTCTACAAAAGAAACCATGATATGGTGCTCTTAAGATGTTTTGATGTAAGGCAAGTGAATCTAATCATAGAGGAAGTTCACGAAAGAATTTGTGGTGTTCATGATAATGGACATATGATGGCCAAACAAATCTTAAGAGCAAGATATTATTGGTTAATACTAGAATCTAACTACATCAAGTACGCCAAGAAATATCATAAATGTCAAATTTATGCAGATAAAATTCATGTACCCGCATCCCTTTACATGTCATGGTTGTGCCTTGGCCGTTCTTTATGTGGGGGTATGGACGTCATTGGTCCTATCACACCAAAATCCTCTAACGGGCATCGTTTCATTTTGGTCTCTATAAATTATTTTACCAAATGGGTGGATGCGAGTTCTTATTCGAGTGTAACCAGAAGTGCTATTGTTAAGTTCATTAAAAAAGAAATAATTTGCCGATATGGTCTACCTAGAAGCATCATCAGAGATAATGAGATAAATTTAAATAATAAGATGATGAAAGAATTATGTAAGCAATTCGAAATTAAGCATTATAATTCATCTCCTTATCGTCTAAAAATGAACGGAGCAGTGGAAGCAGCCAATAAGAATATAAAAAGGATCACAGAGAAGATGATGAATGTTTATAAGGATTGTCATGAGATGCTCTCGTTTGCTCTACATGGGTACCGCATATCAGTCTGAACATCAACTGGGCAACGCCATTCTCTTTGGTATATGGCATGGAAGCGGTCCTTCCAATTGAGGTGAAAATTTCCTCTCTCAGAGTCTTAATGGAGGTGAAATTAGAAGAAGCAGAGTGGCTACAAACACGATATGAGCAATTGAATTTCATCGAGGAAAAAAGATTGCATTATGTAGAGGACAAGTATAACAAAGAAAAATGATGCACGCATATGACAAAAAATTGTGACCCCGATGTTTCCGAGAAGGAAACTTGGTGTTGAAAAAGATACTCTTATATCAAAATGATCACCGGGAGAAGTGGACCCCAAATTATGAAGGACCTTTCATTGTCAAGAAGGCCTTCTCTAGATGAGTTCTCATGCTAACAAACATGGATGGAGATGATTTACCGCATACAGTTAATTCTGATACAGTAAAAAGTACTTCGTTTGAACACTCTAAGTATGGGAAAAATGAAGTTGGGCAAAAAAATGTTTTAAACATAGTTGTCTCGAATACTGGAGAAATTCTTATTCCATTTTTTTTCCAAATCCTTGTTTGTAAACAGTATTCATCATCAATGAAGAGCCTTTTTTTCTTTTGTCAGTTGACAAATACATATACTGCATCTTCTCTTTATTTCTATTATTTCTTAATTCCTCTCAATTCTAAGATATCATTAATTACTCTTAAAATAACTCACAAGCATAAACTTGATTAGGTGAAAGCTAATTGAAAAAAAAATTAAAAAAATAAGAACTAAGAAAGACGGTCTAAGTACGAGGCAAAATCTGAAAAGTCACCACGAGAAACTCAGTATGACATGACGAAAGATAAAACACGATTGGAGGATTGCAATTAAAGTACAAAAAAGAAGCAAAATATGGATGCATCATTTTTCTTCATCATCGACGTGAAGCCAAATACTGGGGCACAAACCAGTGAATAAGGACGCATCATTCTTTTGAAAATATGCTAGATAGTTCATTGCAAGTCCATGACCCTATGCCCAGTGATTGATTTGAAGGGTGAAGGATATGGTGACATTAGTCAACTTAAAAAAAATCATCAAATAATTTCCTTACAAATGTTCACAATCATGCATGCATGTAGTCAAAATCACTACTTTGCATTTATATTCAATAATTACAATGCATAGACATTCATCATATTGATCTATTTTGATGCAATTCAAGTGAATGAATCATTTAAGGATGTTCTTTCAAAATCCGCACATGACTTTCCAACATTTAGAGCCTGCATTAGTCTAGCTCTGGTACCATATGAAACTTTTAAAAATCAAATCAAATATCGTTTCAACATCTTCAATTAAATCGAACCCGAATTGAGTCGCGGTCGAAGCCTACTTCTATCCAGGTTCGTTCCCTTTCAAATATCTCAGCTAAATCGATTCTGACTTTGTCGAGGTCGAAGCCCGGTGTCAACGCCTGGTTCGTTTCAATTAATATGGTTAAATCAAACCCGCATCGAGTCGAGGTCGAAGTCTGTGTCTATTCAAGTCCACGTCCTTTTTATCTTAGGTTAAATCGAACCCGACTTTGTCAGCGCATGGTCCATTTCAATTATTATGGTTAAATGGAACCTGAATTGAGTCGATGTCGAAACCTGTGTCTATCCAGGTCCATTTCATAGAATCCAAATAACTCAAGGATTCTATTCCCCTTATCCATATAGTCCTTTCTCGATCAAAATACTTATCTACACCTTTATACACCTTCTAAGCTTAGAAGCGTGAACAAAGGGGGGCAGCTGAGATACCGTGTTTTGTCCAGTCCAATAGTTTAAAAATATAAATTTTATTTTTTGGCCCATATACTAGTCTAAGACTATGTGTATGATTTGAAAAATAGCTCAATGCCTAAAATTAAGAAGAATTGTCTAAAGACTAAAAAATAAAAAGGGAACAAAAGGACTAAAAATAAAAAGTAAAGCCCTAAATTTGCTTATAAATAGAGGGGAGGTCTTCACTTGAATGAGGCATTGGAGAGTGAGAAAGAGATGTGATTTTAGAGAGAGAAGGAAAGTTCTTGAGAGAGAAGGAGATGATATCTTTTAGAAATGATGTGTGAGAAAATAGGAGAGACTTTCCAAGAGAGAACAAGAGAGTCTACACTTCTATTCATTTTTCATCTTCTTCCATGTTTTTCTTAAGCTAGTTTAAATTTCTTGCACTTTAGCTTACTATTTTGTTCATTATTCTTCATCATTTCTCCTACTATTAATCTTAAGTTTTATTTGCATGCATTGATGATTTCTTTACAAGTTTGATAATGAGATGTCTTTGTCATCAACTCAATTAATGAGGATGAGGATAAAGCTTTTGAGGGGTGCAGAAATAATTCAATGTGATTCAATCATTTAATAGGTAGAAAATGTACATTTGATGCAAAGATCCCTATGGTAATTTCTCATACATAAAAATACATAAAATAGAGAGAAGAACCTCTATACAAGATTATGCAAATATTTAAACTTTAAAATTTTTTTTATCTTCTTACAAGTCTTTTTTTTACTTTGATCTTCATTTTTATGACACTTGTTTGAACTAGTTATCATCCATGATTATTCCTAACAATGAAGGAAAAAAAAGAAAGATGGTAATTAGTGAACTAAGAGTATGTCAAAAATTAAAGGGTATATTTATATCCCAAAAATATTTTATTTTTATTTTAAAATTTTGTTCATCATTTTTATGATACTTGTTTGAACTAATTACCATCCATGATATTCTTAGAAATGAAGGAAGAAAAAAAAATGGAAATTATTGAACTAAGTATGTCAAAAATTAAAGGGTATATTTATATCCCAAAAATATTTTATTTTTATTTTTAAGTTTTTGTTCATATATTTTTTTACACTTGTTTGAACTAGTTACCATCCATGATCATTCCTAGCAATGAATGAAGAAAGAAAATAATGGTATTTATTGAACTAAGTAGTCTAAAATAAAAAGAGAATATTTATATCCCAAACAAAAAACATTCTATTTTAAAAGTTTATTGATCTTTTTAATGACATTTATTTGAACTAATTATCACACATGATCATTCTATTGCTATTTGATTAGCAATGACTAATGAAGGAAAGAATAAAAAATGATAATTAGTAAACTAAATAATCAAAAAATAAAAAATGGGATATTTATGTCTCAAAATCTATTTTTTTCATCATTTTTCTTCAATTTTTTTCATCCTTTATTATTATTATTTTATATTACTTATTAAGAAAAAACAAAAAGAAAAGAAAAAAGCAACAGAGGAAGCAATTCGCACACAAGAGCCGCAAAGCCGTAGCTTTCTGTCCTATCATATATATATATATTAATTCTTTTTTATTTAATTATTTAGGATAGTTTTTTTCTACTGTACGTCTTATATATATTAGTTTTCATACATGCTTTACACATGATCCCAAATTTTCATATTTCCTATAATTTGACATCTTTATTTATGTAGCACTCTTATATTATTTTATTTAAAATGTGATTCTGGTCCCATTTCTCTATCATTAGAATTAATTTTTGAATATGTATGCATTGAAACTTTAGTAATTACATATAATTTTTATTAATTTAATTATTTAGTTTTTTTTAAATTAAAAATTCCGATGACGGACTTTAAAATTTTTATACCAAATTTTTCGAACTACCGAGTTGAGGAGTTATTTTTAGGATACCCAGAGTAAACCTATAATGCTTTGATTTAAGAAAAATATAAAAAAAATTCAATGGTCTTTGTACCGCCCATTATAGATCATTTATTTGCTCATTTTTATGATTCAAAATGAACCAAATGGGACATTCAAAATTGAATTTCTAAAACATAATTTAAAAAAATAATTTGGATAACGTTTGATTAAATTTGGTAACCATTTTTCATAATGGGTATTGTAGGGTGTTAATACTTTCCCCACATGCAAATGACTCCCAAACCAACGTTAAATTTTCGCAGATCAAAATATTTGATTTTAAAATTTGATGATCAATCACGTCCTAAAATGATTGGTGGTGACTCTGAATTTTTTTTTTCCAAAAATGATTTTTCAATCATCGCTACGTGTCGAATGCACGTTGCGACACCTTCCCCCCTCGGTGTATCAGAAAGAGAGTTAGCCTGCATTGCTATGCTTGAAGCCACAATTTTTCATAGCCAAACTAAATCATCTGAACCATGCACGGGGAGATTTCTTCAACCCATATAGAGACTTCTGTAATTTGCATTCAACTCCCATTGGAGATGATGATACATATCCATGTGGAGTGTCCATGTAAACTTCCTACTTGAGATCACCATGGAGAAAAGCATTCCTCACATCAAACTGCTATAGTGGCCAGTCCAGATTTACTGCAAGCGATAGAAGCACTCTGATAGTATTTAGCTTTGCCATTGGAGAAAATGTCTCCCAATAATCTATATCATACTTCTATGTATATCCCTTAGCTACAAGTCTTTCTTTATACCTTTTGATGGATCCATATGCCTTGTGTTTGATAGAAAATACCCACTTCCATCCCAATGTTTTGTTTCCCTTTGACAAAGGAATGGGAGTCCATGTTTTATTCTTTAGAAGTGCCTCCATTTCTTCACTTATTGCCTGAGTCCATTTTGTGAGAGCTTCTTCTATTTTATTGGGGATGTGACTAGAAGACAGTTTATGTATAAAGGCCTTAAAAGGATATGACAGTCTCTAAGTATAATACAAAGGTATATTGTAGGCAGGCTTTACTTGGTGGCCATTATGGTGTCCTTAATTCCACTACTCTCATTACTACCCCTGATTACTGCAGNATTTACATCGTACTGTGACGGACGAGTGATAAATGTAAGATGTGTTATTCTCATCAGTTTTAATTGTCTGTAATCACGCTATGTTCATATATATATATATATATATATTGTGTAGAATTGAAATTTAATCTAATTGAAATGTCACATGAATTTTGGTATAGGGAAAACTCAACTAAAATAATAAATATGTTGAATAGTATCAGGAAAGATGTTAAACTCAACGAGTTTGTATAGAATGAGCTTTAGTTTGAAATTTTTTGAAGTGTATGTACCAAACTGGCTAAAGTATTAATTGCATGCAAATAATGTAGAGGTGTTTTATTCAACCCTTTATTTGGAGAGATTTAATGAAATTACTTTCTTGTAATTTGGCGAATAGTGCTCTCATTTAGAGTCGGCTAATGGGCAGTAGAGTGCTTAGTGTTAGTAGCAATGCTTTACCATATCTACGTATCTATGCTCATTGTTCAGACGAAAGAGTAAGGCTCTATCATTATTCTACTCAAATTACTTAGAATTTTTTTTCTAATTAAGATTTTATTTCGGTCTTAACATCTCGTACGTAAATCATGAAAAATAGACGAAGATGAATTATTTTTCTACATTCACGAAGATTTTTTCTTCAATAATTTCATTTCTGAGACGTTATTGCTTAGTAACAAAAAATAAGTTATTAACAATATTTATTATATTCGTATAAAATGGTGTATTGTGCTACACTAAAACCGAGTGTGTAATTAATATCAAGAGCTATCCTAAGATCGTTGTAACAACCGGTAACAATGAAGAAGTTGACAAGATAGCTCCTGGAGGTAACGACACGCCATCACCTCCTCCATCTTCTCCGACAGTGACATTGTAGAGGGAGGAGTATCATTTAACTCCAAAAGATGGGCATGTGCGAAGTGGGGTAATCACTACAGGAAATATGTGCTTTTATTGCACACGACGATGGTGTTTTATCTCAAAATGCTAAGATAAGTCTAAATTTTGCGGGGATAAGGCGCGGGAACAAAAGAAACAAACCCGCATGAAATTAGACCTAACCTCTCTCTTCATATTCATATCCCTCTCTCTTCATCCTCTCAATTAGCTCTCTCCTCTTCAACCTCTCTGTACGATTGTCGAAGCCTAGGGATGTAGCTCGCGAGTCCCACTCTTTCAATTCTCTCTCTCGAACCTCTCTTTTACGAACCTCTCTCTAGTAGCTTCTTGCATCTTTCTCATTAGCTCTGTCGACGATGTAGCAGCTCTATCTCAGATTTTCTCTTACATTTCTTTCTTCTAGATCTAGTAGCTCTCCCTCTCACAGCTCTCTATTTCTCAGCTCTATGTCACAACTCAGTTTTTCATCCCTTTCTAGCTTCGATTTTGCATCTTAGAACAAGAGGAATTTTTTTTTCTTGTGAGGTGTGTTTTAATCTCTAATTCATGTTTCATTATGTGTGATTTGGTGTTTTTTGTGAGAAATTTTGTCTGAGCTTAAGGTTTTTCAACTTTTATTGACTTCTCTTTCTTCAGTGTGCCAAATTTTGACTTACTTCTCTTAATTAGGGTTTCCCGAGTTAGAGATGGATGCTGTGTTAGGCAGTCGATTAGGAGTATTTCTTTACATGGATTAATTTTCTTCTTTCTCATCTACGTTTTTCTTCTTGTGTAGGGCTTGGAGCATTGTTTGATTAGGGGAGGTGGTTTTTCTGGGTACGGCTGATACGTTTGGAGGAGTTTGAGCTTTGGAGCTTTGAATCAAACTCAGATAGTAAAGCAGCTCAAGAACAATGACAAGCTCGAGCTAGTTTATAAAGAGGGAGTTAGTGTAAGAAAAAAAATATTTTTTGTATACTCTTTTGACTTCTCTATTTTGTTTTTCATTAGAGAGGATCGTACATCCCTAAGTCTTACTAGATCTGGGAGTTTGGGGCAATGGTTGCCATGGCTGAAGAATTGGTTGTGGAGATGGAAATTCATATATTAGAGCATCTTCTTCAGTATGAAGTGCAGAATATTCATAGGGATGTTCCCTTGGCTCTTGGTCTCCTCTACATATCAAACCTGAAGGTAATTGATCTGGTTAGATTCATAAGAGGACCATTCTGAATTACTGTAAGAGTAAGTGTTTTTTATATTTTCCAAATTTTTGTCCTGGTACGCCTAACAAGCTATTCAGAATGTCCATCTTTGTGTTCTAAAGAATGTTAGTAGTCGAGTACCTTGTCACAGCTGGAAGAGATTATTTGAATGCATCTAATTGGATTGTCTTCCATAAAATATCTGAATCCAGACTCAAACGTGTAATTGTCTTCCTACTTGCAGTAATTTACTTGAAATGTAACTTGTTTGCTAGTTTTAACTTAAGTTGTCTTTTATGTAAGACTTGTCAGTTTGCTTTTTATCCTCAATGAAAGTTATTTACACCCCATAATGGTTTAATTATGTTGTTACTGAGTTAAGAGGTTGACCTTTTACTAATTTACTTATATGGTAATCTGACCAGGTGAATGTTATGGATACGTTAAGCAGGCTTAGCCGTGATACTGATTTTGAAGTAGTTCATTGTTGGAACATGGCTTAGGCATAAGGTGATAGATGAGTGGTGGTTCTTTAACTTGGTTGGTTTGCTTCATGGTTTGACTATGTTATAACCATAAGTAGTATTTTTACTTACTTTGGTTAGTAATGTTTTTATTTTCAATTCCAATTATTATATGGTTGATTAATTTTTACTTTTATTTTTTAAGTTATTCCAAACATTAATGCAGGGCATATGACCTTATTCTGCAGGTATCGGAAAGGTAGAGAAGGAACTTAAGGACATGACTAAGAAAGTTATTTATTTAAGTGGTATGTATTACTTTCGTAATTTACATGATATTGTATAGATTGAACATAAAAGATTTAGGTTACCTTCCTTTGGATTTGAGTTTAGTCTTATGTTTGCTTAACCTGCTTAGGTCATTATCTTTATCAGGCAAGCATGTTGTTCAAGAATATATGTTTCTTTAATTGAGTTTGTTACTATAATATGTCTGGAATTGTATATACATTTATGTGTGTGATTGCTGATATTCAATCATTTTTAACTAAAACCGACATGTTCCCAAAAGTTGACAGTACCTGGAAGGCGTTGAAAGAAACACGATGGGGTGGGAAATCATGGTGATCTTAGCTTTGCCCATTTTGCTTGTACATATATTGTTGCATTTATCTTTTCTAATAATTGTTACTTTTTGTCGTTGATTCACATTCAAATTCCTATATGTTGACATCATTGATTAATTATGCTTTGCGTCTAGTGAGTGATGGAGACAAGGTAATCTCCTAGCATGATAGATAAATTATGTTGTGGTTTCTTTTGGCAATTGTATAGATTTTCATTTTGTTCCATTGACTTTTGATAACTTCCTTGTCTCATGTGCTCACAAGTTTTCTTTACGCTTGCTAATGTTGTTTACACCAGTGATCATGGTTGACATGCACTTTCAACTGTCTTTTTCAATCCGAGACAAAAAAATAATAAACATTACATGTTTGTGTTCTCTTGAGTTTGTTCTTGTTTCTTTGATAAAGCAATAGTAATCTAAAAGAAGGGTTGAAGTGAGAAAGATTTTTGGCATTTGGTATGTTTGTAATATGTCAAAATGAAAAGATCTTAAGTCAAATTTTTAGTTTCATCCATTTTTTTCACACTCTAACTTTGGCTTATACACATAGAATCATATTTTTGCTGCTTCTATTAAGTGTACTAAAATTTTCTTTTGATTAGATTATTTGTGACATAAACTTTCATAAAGAACATAAGAAAATTGGATAGATTACAACCAAATGTCATGATGCCAACTGTTGAGGAAGGTGCTAGTAATGGGTTTTTTTTAAATAAATTAGGTCTTCATCTCACATAAAGAACTGAGTATTGATTTTCCTGTGAAATCCTGTTTTGTCCAACAAACATCAAGGTCATAATTTATCTATTTGTCTTACTAAGTAGTGTTCTGCTCTGCCCTCAATGCCCCCCTCCCAAAAAAGAAGAAGCAAAAGTCATTGTGGGTATGTTGCTTTAATGTTATGAAGCAATATGGTTGTTACTTGAATCTTTACAAGGATACTATTAATTAACTTATCCTTGGTTATAACAACGTTGCATACTATTAATTATAAAACGTTGAAATTTTTACAGATTGTAAGATCATTTGTCATCTCCAAGTTGAAGGATTATCCTTAGTTCTAATCAGTTACAATTGCAATATATAGGTCTAGCTTTAAAGTTTGTGTACTTCATTTTTGATCTTCTGTAACAGAACTAATGTTATTAATGTTACACGTGGAAAATTCATCTTGGTTATGCCTTTCTGTTTCTTCAGTAACAGAACTAATTTTAAGATATATTTTCTTGTCATCCAAAAGTTATGTTTCATATATATTTAGTTGTTATTTGCTTTATTCCAGGAAATTGATAAATCTGCTAATATGGACATTGCAAAGGAAAGATTTCTTTTCTCGTATTAAAATCTCTTTTTCCCTTTATCTACATTATTGCAAGTTTTATGGAAGATGATAGATGCACTACAAGTTCTAGAGGTACATTCTGTTTCCCGTTCTCTCTTAGGTTTGATTGAATGAGTGTTGTTATGAGAATATCTTTAGATGAAAAGGGAGAAAGTTGGAGAAAATGGAGGAATTTTATTTGTCTGTGTGGCTAATACCACAAAATTCCATGGAATTTTGGTTAGGATCCTTACCAATGCAATGGATTTTGTTTCTGCCATAACCTGTTTTACTAATTTACAGTCTGAAATTGGGAAATTTTCCAACAAAACTTTATAATGAGTCTGGTTCAATCCATTAGTAGTGCCAACATGTTTATACTGCTTATTATTCAGTCAGTTTTCCCTTTCCTTTAATGTGCTAGTACTTGGTTGATGATTACAGGGAAGGACCTGACCAAACATACTTCTTCATTCTGCTGATAAATTCTTTGGCCTGTTTAATTCCAGTTGCTTGCAACAAGGTATTATTACTGTATTTATATACATTCTGAAGGGTTCATAAAATCAATTGCAGGTTATACTTGATGTAGTTTGGCTATAGGTTATTGTACATTCTGAAGAGATTGTTTTGTATTTCTTACGCCTCTAAATGTTGAGTGATATCATTGTGGGTGCTTAATTTTAAAATTAAAGTTCTTGTTTTCTTTTACATGGATGTATATGTATTAATGTTGCATTTAGAGGTTTGAGTGTTCTATTTTCCCTTGATAGGTAAGCTGTAAAATTGGAGACTAACAAGATAGAGGCTTCTATTGTGGGGCTTGCTCCAACATTAGAAACTTTGATTTATATCCATGAGTGACTAGTAACAAGATAGAGGCTTATACTAGAACTTAATCTTTTCCTTAGGATGTATTTGCTTGTTCTATGGAAAAACCAATAGGTAATTGTCATTTTGAGGCATGATTTCTAATAGAATATTATGCAATAATTTTGAGTAATTAAATAAAATGATGTGATTTTCACATATTGTGATATTGTTATGTATTTTTCAATGTAATATTTATGCTTCCATGCAATTCATATATGTACAGCTGTAAGTATAAGTAAAAAAATGTTATAAAAAGTATTGAATAACATTAACAAAACAATGTAATGAAAAATGCTATGGAAGACCTACTATGACATTTATAAAACGCTATAAAAGATCTACGATAGTATTTATAAAAAGCTGTAAAAGACCTACTACAGCATTTATAAAACGCAATGAAAGACATTTTATAGCGTTTTTAAAACCCTAGGAAAAGCTTTTTATAGCCTTTTTTAAACGCTATGAAAAGCCTTTAACAGCGTTCAAAAATTGCGCTGAAAAGCTTTTGGTAGCGTTTAAAGAATGCTATCGTAGGTTTTTTTACAACGTTTAAAAAATGCTATCATCACAACAACAATTATGTATTGTTATAACACAACACTACCACGTTTTTGTACAAAATGTAATAAAAATCTAGAAAGTGCTGAGTTAAAAATTCCCAAGCTCCAAACCCGCGTCTCTCTAACCAAATGAAAAATTCCCCCAAACCCGCGTCTCTCTTTCAATACAGTAGCTCTCTCTTTCTCTCAATTTCAAAGCTCCCTAACGAGCTCTCTCGAAGCTCACCAATGAGTTCTTTCACAGTAGCTCTCTCTCTCTCTCTCTCTCTCTCTCGCGATATCAAAGCTCACCAGAATAAGACCAACAAGCTCTCTTAAAGATCATTATCTCTCTCTCAGCTCTCTCTATTCTTGTCAGCTCTCACTCGTGAAGCTCTCTCACAGACATCTCAACTTGGTGGTAGGTTTCTCTCATGGAAGCACGCTCTCCCTAGCAACTCTCACTCTCTCAGCTCTGTCTCCCAATTCTCTCCTACTTCAATTTCACCGCTCAGAATAGAGGTAAAGGTTTCATCTTATTTGGATTCTTGTCTAATTTTAGTGATTTTTTGCCAGATTTTTATGATTTTTCAGTTTTATCTGAGTTGAATAGGATCTGTGATCTCGATTTTTGGGCATTAGTTTTGAAATTAAAACTCTTGATTTCTCATATGTCTTCCCCTGCTTCTCCATAACATACCGCATTCCTTATTTTGCTAATCATAAGCTTGGCACATAGCATACCGGCTCGTTTCCTTAGTTTTTCTTTCTGGCAAAAATCAAAACTAAATACTTGTAGAGTATCTTTCCTACTAAACTCAGATTCAAGTTCGTGTTTGTGTAAATTGTCACAAAATTTAACAATCTTTTGAAAAAAGTTACCTCATTTTGTAGCTTGTAAGATCTCTCTCAGCTATTATTTCATAAAATCAGAGATCATATATATGACAACTCATCTTGACTGAATTATTACTTTTCACTTTTTATTTTATAATTGTCTTTCTATCTAGCTGAGTCTTCTTATCTTTGTAGGGTACAAGTTCTTTAGCAGTGGCAAAGGCAACAAGGAAGGGGTACTTCTCAATTCTTCCAAAGCATCATTTTGTAGTGTGTGTATATTTATGCTCTACTTTTTACAGATATTTGCTTGGCTACTTTGATTTTAGTTTCCTATTCCCTTTAACTCTACATGTTCTTGTGGTAATGTGTATCATGGGTTTTGTATGGATAGGAATAAGCCTCCTATTTGGATAGAATTTAAATTTGAAAGGTTGCCACAGTTTTGCTTCAATTGTGGAATTATTTCTCATGACTATAGAGCATGTAACAAGAAGATGGAACTCAAGGATGAAGAGTTGGTGTGCGGGGATTGGCTGAAATATGAAACTAACATCAAAACTCCTACAAATATTAAAACTATTTTTGCTAAGGAAAGAAGCGAGGGCACGATTACTGTGAGTGCGGGTCAGGAACAAGATAAATCTAACTCTCTGATGGACATAAGATATTTTATTTCTAGGTTAGTTTCTGGGAAGTCACCTAATGGTCTAACAATGCAGTGTTTTGGTAAGTCTCTTTTCACCTCTAGGGAGGAAGAAAACTCAGGTATGCACCCAGCAATAATCATAAGTGTAAAGATCTGGTTTTTTCAAAAGCCCTCTCAGGTTATTAGTTCTTTCTCTAATAATGATGGTTGCAATAGGAAAAAGAGGCCTAAACTTGAGACTGATGATTTGATTAATGAACTTCTTATAACATTCTTAACTATACTGCTATGTGGTTCATCATCTTGCATCTAATCAAAATTCTTTCTGAAAAATGCTTAACCTATGCAGCTAATTAAATTCAAGTATTGATTCTTCAACAACTCTCTCTACCAGTGAGCTCTCTCACGAAGCTCTCTCTCTCTCTCAACTCTCTTGCAACTCGTGAAGCTCTTGAGAAGCTCGTGAAGCTCTCTCTTGGCTCTCTTGCAGCTCCTTCTTTTAGCTCCATTGCAGGTTCTCTCACAACTTTCTCTCGCATCTCTCTCTCGTCTCGTATCTCTTTATCTCCCAACAAGTTCTCTCTTTTAGGTGTGTTTCAATCTCAGATTCATGTCTGGCTTTTTTCTAATTTTTATGATTTTTGTGAGTTCTATTTGAGTTATTTAGGGCTTCATTGTAGTTTTTGGATCTATAATAAATACTTTGAGAACATTTTTGTTTTGTTTTTGCCAGTGAAAATGTTCTATTTTTGTTTGAATCCTTTAACATATCCCTGATTGTGATAAGGTTTCATATTATTTATTATAGATTATACCATATATTCTAAAATTTGTACAGATGGGAAGATCATTTGTCAAGGTTGGCGTTTTATACCAAAACGCAATGAGAGTGCATATTTTTACGCAGGGGTAAAAGAGCCGCGGGAACAAAAATATCAAACCTAGAAGACATATTTTTGCTGTTGTCTTTACATACTTTTATGGAAAGCACTCTTGATCCCACAAGACAATCTCCAGAGTCCAAACCTTTTGTAGGCCGGAATTCAACTTTACACTGAGTTAAGATTTTATCCTTCTTTTCTGGTTAACCAAATTCAATAAACTCACTTCTTCACTTGATTACTTTGTGGCCTTTCTTGTGAGGATAAATTCTGAAGTAATTTTCTTGTGTTCTTGCATACTTTTGTGGGGCTTTGTTTATAACTGATGCATGCTTATATCTAGGTATTTTCTTCTAGAGCATTTAGTTCGCGCCACTTACGTATTTCATGTTTAGATACATTTTAACATTATGATTTATTTTTCTATTTAGACTCCTTTTGCTGGGATATGAATAAAGTCTAGCTAAAGATTGTGAAAGATAAGAACAAGCTACTAGCATTTTGTCAAGTGAAGCACATTCTCTTTTGAAAGGGGTAAATACTCAGAGCCTTATTATATAACTATTTAGAATACTTGTTTTTAGTAAACATACAGTACCCACTATTTGAATGGTGAAGGCTTCAAGCAAGAATGATATTTTCCTTTAAAGGGAAGTAGGAAAAGTGTATGTAGTTATGCCTTTAGTTTTCCAATAACTGCTTACATGTTGCATTTCGTGGCAAAGGCCATTCAATTTTATGTTTGTGCTTGTTTGACATTAATACTCATTGGAATGTAGTTGAATGCAACATTTGTCAACAGAGTTGTTTTAAGTTCTACCATTTGAACACTTATGTGAAGTTAATATATTCTATAGATGTTGCATTTGCTTCTGAAACTGATTTTATGAAGGTAGGGTATTCATCTGCCTTATCTGAACTGTCGATCTTATTATGATTGTGTGATCTAGCACTAGGGTAAGCATAATAAGTCAATGTGATATTTATTTTGGTATCATGTTAAAAATTATTTTCTCTTTTGATGATTGCTCTTGCAGCTTAAACCAATTTATACTTGAACTTAAATGGATAGGATGCTCAGGTAACCGAGATAAGCTTGATGGTCTTAGTCTTGTTGAATTCGCAAGTTCTCAGGATACAAGGAATATGGTGGACTTACTTGGGCAAATGGACCAGGAAGGTGTAGATTTTGAATCTAAATGCGCGCAAGAGTTTGGCTTGGGATAAAGCATTTTTTACTAGCCTAGGTACGCCACATGCAATTACATGGAATTTCATTTTCCTCTAGATCCTCTCTGCAAATACAAAATATATTTACTTCTATTCTGTACAATTACCTACATCTCTGTTTTTAGATCCCAAGTGCTTGTGTCGCTCATCACAAGCAAGGACATTTTCCTTTTACAGTAACAAGGGCTTGAATGTATTGGACCAATTTTTGTTTATTGAAGTATTGAACATGTCTAGGATTATTTACCTTTTCTGCTTCTATTTTGGGTGTTTAAACATTGAAATTTATTAATATCTTATCCTTGACTTTCTTTTAATTGTATATTGAGAAATGGCTTATGCATGAGATAATTTTGTTGTTTTCAAACGTATTTGTCATTTTTTAATTGTAAATAGTGAAATGGCTTTTTCAAGTTTTAATGAATTTGCCCAGCTTGGTTCTTTGACTTTTTTAAGTACATATTTATTATAAAGATGGACCTCATCTTTTTAATTCTTGGTATATAAATCAGCTCAGCCTATTGTCTTGATGACTTGTTAAATAAGATCAGCTAACTTAATCATTCTTTTAGTACTAAATGAGCTAGCTTAGAATTATTTTAACCAGACTTAAGGAATGTGCTTCTTAGATGTTTTGTAGTTATTCTTTTTTGTTCTTCTCTTTGTTTGTAAATGTCTTATTTTTCTAGATTGTTTAAAAATTTACAGTTACAATTATACTTTAAAACAAAGTCAACAAAAGCAAGTAAGTAAAATGTTGCCTCAACATCAGTTTCTGAAGTTTCATAATTAAATTAGAGTCCTATTAGATTTTAATCCTTCTCCTATGATATTACTTTTTCTTTTTCTATGTAAAAGTCAATATATTTTTCATTTGAAACTATGAATTTTAGTGACAATAGTTTGTAACAATTTTGAGTAATAAAATAAAAAGCTATGTGATATTATTTTTTTATATTTTGTCAAAAATATTATTTTCTAAGTTTGTACAATGGCAAGAATAAGCAATATAAAAAAACTTATACTAACAAGATGTTATGCATCATATAGCATAAAAATGCTATGAAAAGTCTTTGACAACGTTTAAAAAACATTATGGTAAGTTTTTATTATTAGTTTATAAATGCTATCATTTGTTTACCATAGCGTTGAAAAAACACTATGGTAAGTCTATCATAGCATTGGAAAAATGCTCTGGTAGGTCTGCCAAATGTTACGATAGATCTATAATAACATTGAAAAAACACTATGATAAGTCTACTATAGCGTTGAAAAACTGCTATGGTAGGTCTGCCATTTAAAAAATGCTATGATAGGTCCACCATAGCGTTTAAAAAACGTTGTGGTAGGTCAACCATAGCGTTTAAAAAATGCTATAAAAAGCATTTTGATAGCAATGAAAAAACGCTATGGTAGGGTCAGACTTTTAATAACGTTGGCAAATATAGCGTTTAAAAAAATGCCATGATAGTGTTTTTTGACCGCTATCATAGCATTTTTTTGTTGTAGTACATATGCAGCAAACTTTTTATAACGTCAGTTTCCATAGCATTTTTAGAAACGCTATCAAAACCGTACGATAATTTTTTTTGGCCGCTATCGTAGCCTTTTTTGGTTGTAGTGAATGTTGCTCAATGGGACTCCTTTGGTGATAAAAAATGGAGAAATACCAGAAATTAAACCTATCTATGAAGATGTAAATTCTTCATTCCATGTTGCCCCTTGGTCTATTGTTTTTGTGGCTTTGCCTAACTTTGATGCTCTAACATGCAGATGATTTTAGTCTATCTTATTTCATATTTTGTAAGCAACGTCATTATGCTCTAGAGGAAAAATATGTATACAGTTTAAAGTGATAATAAATAATTTATTTTTGGTCAAGTTATTTTATATTTGGTACTAAAATCAAGATCTTGTTCTGCTGAAATCCCCCCTCCCCATCATCATTTGGCAATATTAGTATATTTCATAGTGATTAAGATGAGTAACAAATCTCTGAAAGTACTCTTTGTGATAGTAATTCTAAAGTGAATCTGAGAAAATATAGAGAAATATGATTTCACATGGACATTGCCTAAAAAATGCCACGTTGGAAATCTTCTTGTGTCCCCACTTAAAATCACAACCCATAATTTCACACGAAGATTATAGCAAAAATACCCCTATTTTTTACGTCTCCCTCCCTCTTAAACAACCGAACCATTTCCGTCCCCTCACTACCGTTTCACCGCTGATTTCACCAGAGTTTGGCTGCTATTTCACCAGCGTTAACCCCATCTCACTCTCATCTCAACTCCCATCCACAAATAAACTTGTCAATCTCTCAAATCACAAGCAAGAGCTCATCAAACCCTAGCTCGGTATATTTCTAACTCATTTGATCTCTTAAATTTGTTATTCAATTCTTGAAGTTGTTCATTTTTTATGAACCTTGTATTATATATTTTACCAAATTTGTAATGTCTCTCTCTCTCTCATTGCATCTTTCAAACCCTAGATTTCAATTTTTAAAATTTTATTTATTAATGTGTTGTGGTGGGTTATGGAATTTTAAATAAAAGCATTAATTTGTAGATGAATTTTCTCCATAATGTGTTGATAAAACTTTCAAATTATAATTGTAGTTATCAACTTTTAATTTGTAGATTTATTGTTAAATTCTAGATTTGGTTATGAATATTTGTGTGTTGGTTAGGAGGTTGACAAATGGGGAAAAAATCTATGGTAGTTTTATGTTACATGAATGGTAAGGTTGTAGTTGGTGCAAATGAAGTTTCTTATGATCAACCTTCAATTAGGGAATTATAATTCATAAGGAGATTACTTTTGATGAGCTTTATCATTTCTTATGTGAAGGAGATTACTTTAGGTTGTAAAATGCAAGAAGTCTGACGAGGGTCGCCAATGGAGAGTTTGTGTGTGTCGTCGAAAAGAACACAATATGTTTGAAATAATCCAATACACCGGACTTCACACGTGTCTATGCATGATTATCACAAGACCATTCACAATTGGACTCAACAATGATTGCATGAGAGTTGCAAGTTGTTGTGAAACGGGATCCAACTACATCTATTGCAACACTTCATCAAATGGTGAAAGATAAATTTAGATATGATGTGCATTATAAAAAACATGGTAAGCTAAACGAAAAGCACTTATTGTAAAATGTTTGGTGATTGAGATCAATTATACCAGCAACTATCAATATGATTGAATATGCTTGTGAAATCGAATCATGGGACTATAGTTCAATGGAAAACACATGACATCGGTCTATAGGTAATGTGATGTTCAAAAATATGTTTTGGTCCTTTCATGTTGCTATAGAGGGTTTCAAATATGGTAGACCCATCATTCAAACTGATGACAATTTTATATGGCAAGTATAAGCATAAGTTGTTGATTATGTACTACAATTTTTGTACTAGCATGTCAGTCAGAAATTAACACCAGTCCTTCCATCATCGATATTGTTTGAGGCATATTACAAGTAACTTTAATGACAAGTACAAGAACAAGGCTCTAAAAAATTTAGTCTTTAGAGTGAGAATGCAACATCAGTAAAAAGAAAGTTTGAACTTTGCATGGATGAAAAAATTAGCTGAATATGATGACGAGCTTTATGTGCAACGTTATACATATGCATATATTCTAAAACTTATTGGAGGTACTCTTCTTTGTGATAAGTCAAACACTAAGGTGCACTTGATGTTCTTTTCTTTATTGGAAGACTTTCTTGAGGCTGGTCAATACAGTTGGGGTAGTGCATGCCTTGCATGGTTGTACAGGGAGATGTGTAGAGCAAGCCATAAGGATGCTTCTGATATTGATGGCCCTCTAGTATTACTACAATTATGAGCATGTGACCGATTTGATCATTTGGCACCGGTGAGGTTGCAACAGGCGAGACACAATAATTTCAGGGAAGATGGACTTCCATTGCCACCTCCTCCATTGGATATACGGTAAGTCAACTCATTTGATTTTTATGTGTATGTTATCATTTACATGTATTTAACTGTGCAATTTATCCCGTAGATGGAGAGATGTTTTTAGTCTCAAAAAGACCTCTCTGTGCATTCTTAGGCTCTCTGCTTGTCCACCACTACCACCACTTTGCAATTACACGACAAAGCACCAGGCACGAAGCTTCGACAATCGCCTCCCGCTTTCCGCGACGAAGTACCATGCACGAAGCATTGCCAATCGCCTCCCGCCTTCTGATAAACATCCTCATTTCTCTCTGTTTCTTTTCTCTCTTTTTTCCCTTTGTTGCTCTCTCTCTCTCTCTCTCTCTCCCATCCCTTTACATCTGCCATCTCTGACGGTTCCACCGCCGTGAAGCTTTTCCCCTGTTATTCTTTCTTCCTAAATTTTTCTATCAGATTGTAACTGGGTTTTGTAACCTGGTCAACTACTCTAACCCGACCCAGTGAACCACTCATACAAGCCAGTTCAATCAGACCAGACCGAACTAAATTGATTCAGATAAACCAGACCAAGTTGAACTGGTTTGAAATGTTTTGTACAGATTACACCCGTTTTATTTCCAACACTTTTCGACCTCTTTCGCCCTCCTAATTTATTAAATAATTATAGTGATTATTCAAATATTTTGTGATCTGGGATCTTTAGATTTCAGGTCATTAGTTGTTGATTTTAATTCCAGGTAAATAAAATTTTACGCATACTTTAATGTTTGACATACTCTGAAAATTATGGTGCATGAATTGTATGTCTTTCTATTCTCATTTGGTTGCCCTTGTATGTAAATTTCTTGTATGGTAATGTTCTTATGTAATTAGATATTTAATTGTATGTTAATGAATTGTTAAGAATTTGTTCATTATTTTGGTAATGTGTGATAATATACACACTTAAATACTTTCATATTATGATTTATAAAATAGATATAATAAATAATAATTAAAATTTAAAAGACATGGCGTGTGTTTATGTCATGAAAGAAGTGAGTGGGAAATGGGACGCGAGGAACCTGTGGACCCGACAATGTTTGATGGTTAATATGAATGAATGATCATTTGACTTGTCCAACGATACAATGTGAATGAATGATCGTTTGAATTACTCAACAATACAATGTGAATGAAAGATACTACCAGGATCTGGTAGTCGCACATGTTCTGTAATAATGACACACTGCCTCTGATTGACTAAACATTACACAAGTGAGCTTGTGATTAATGTAAAAGATAAAATGGAAAACATAAAAACATCTAAATAAAAAAAGAATGTGAAAAGTTTGCATGGAAAGAAAGTAATGAAAAATGTAAAACGAAAGCACAGGAAACAAAGTGATTATAATGATTATAAAGTGTATGTCAGACACAAAGCTTTTGTTATACGGTTTAACGGTTTTGAATACGCATGTTTTTGCTAAGTATGTGTAAGGTTTTACTTACTAGGCTTTAGCTCATTTCTTTTTACTTAAACTCTTCATGTGAGGAGTAATTATCAGACAAATATTTTATGATTAATATTTTTATTTATGTCGGCGTTTTAGCACAAAAAACATTGGTTGCTAAGTGACTGCTTACCGCTGCTAATTTTATTATTTAAGTACTTTGAACTTAATATTGATAAACTTAAATAAAGGAATTGATTAAGTTATGTATTAATTTAAGCTACATCTTTCATATTTAATGTTAATTAACATTAAAGAGGATAACGCTTCCTAGAATTTGATCAATAAGCTAGTATTTTATTGTGTACAACATATCTAGAATTAGTATTTTATTGTGTACAACATATCCAAATGTTTATCAAATTATTTCGAATTGTCTCTTTTGCAATGATATTCTTTCAAAATGCCCCTAAATGGGATCAAATATTTCCATGAGATTTCTCTTAAAAAGTCCCCTAAACAGCGAAGGAACTACTGCTTCTTATAGGCCCAAAACGTTTTTCAAAAAATAATCAATCTTTTTCAAGTTTATTAGTTTTGTAAGGAAAAGTATACCAAGTAATTATTTGGGATTTTTGAGCCTTTACCGTTGTTTAAAAAAATGATTAAAATACTATCATTTTGAAACTAACTCTAAAAGTAAGGTATTTTTGGACAGCTCATGTGAAGTCATATTTGCAAAAGACGATTTCGCGTGGACGTGCCCTCGAAACGCCACGTTGGAAATCGTCTTTTACAAAGACGATAACATTAAGACCTCGTTTGGCAGTCAGAATAGTATTGGATAGTACTTTACTAAATATATCAGATTTGACTAAATTATATTGTACTAGATTAAATATTGCAGTCTAATATTTGATGTTATATCAGTTAAAAACTATACTAATTATACACCGGTACATGATAGTACTAAATTGTAAAACTATCATTCATCATTTATTCCTGAACTACATGTTATTTTGCATTTTAGATCACAAAAAATATTTCATATTTTCAAGTAGACATTACATTCCGCAATATTAATAGATACATTTAATTATTAAATAAAATATGAATATTATTAAAATATGTGAAAATGAGCCTTAAAAGAAAATTAAAACCCTAAAAATTCTAGCATGACATAATCACATTAAAATTCAAAAAGTAAAATATTCTTTCA
Organism: Datisca glomerata; assembly: GCA_003255025.1. Taxonomy (NCBI): domain Eukaryota; kingdom Viridiplantae; phylum Streptophyta; class Magnoliopsida; order Cucurbitales; family Datiscaceae; genus Datisca; species Datisca glomerata. The sequence goes on along the minus strand of QANY01004943.1, from coordinate 170,642 downwards.
GTTCTATTAACATGCAGATTTAATTTTTTTTTACTCTTAGTCCCGTCAAGTTCCAGAGATCAGAACTGTATCAGTTAATATGGCGATATGAATACTATTTAGTCTGGCCGTATTAGCTAATCCAGACAAACTATCAAGTCAAACACAGGACGGCACTAAAATAGTATTGTCCAATACTGGCACCCAAACAAGACCTAAGTGAAATCGTCTTTGCAAAAGATAATTTCACTGTGTCTCACTTAAAATCAAAACTAGCAAATTCACACAAAGACAATAGCAAAAATACCCATATTTTTCACTTCTCCCTCTCTCTTTGACGGCCAAACCATTTCCCTCGCCTCACTGCCGATTGTAGATTTGGCAGCTATTTCGCTGGCATTAACCCCCTCTCATTCTTATCTCAACTCTCATCCACGAACAAACTTCTCAATATCTCAAATCACAAGCAAGAGCTCCTTAAGCTCTAGCTAGGTACATTTCTAACTCATTTGATTTCTTAAATTTGTTATTCAATCCTTGAAGTTGTTCATTTTTTATGAAACTTGTATTATATATTCCACCAAATTTGTAATGTCTCTCTCATTGCATCTCTCAAACCCTAGATTTTAAAATTTGAAATTTAATTTATTAATGTGTTGTGGTGGGTTATGAAATTTTAAATAAAAGTATTAATTTGTAAATGGGCTTTCTCAATTATGTGTTAATAAAACTTTCAAATTGTAATTGTAGTTATCAACTTTTAATTTATGCTGCTGATCAATTTAGGCAAAGAAACCGTAATTAATATCAAGAACTATCCTAACATCTTTGTAACAACCAGTGACAATGAAGAAGATGACGAGATAGTTGACGATGACGAGATAGCTCCCAGAGGTAACGACACGCCATCACCTCCTCCACCTCCTCCGACAATTACATTGCAGAAATAGGAGTATCATTTAACTCCAAAAGATGGGCATGTGAGAAGCGGGGTAATGTTGTCCAATGGGACTCCTTTAGTGATCAAAAATGAAGAAATACCAGAAATTAAACCTATCTATCAAGATGTGAATTATTCATTACATGTTGCTCCTTGATCTATTGCTTTTGCGGTCTTGCCTAACTTTGATGCTCCAGCTTGCATATGATTTTACTCTACCTTATTTCAATTATTTTAGCAAAATCATTATGTGCTAAAGGAAAAATATGTTTTTTTTCCAAGTTTTTTTTAATTACAATTGGTAATGAACTCCGTGATTGTCTTCTATTGGAACCCCACCAATCCCACCCATTTCGCAATGTAGCATGTATAACGAACCAATTGATTTGGTTGCTAATTCATAATTTTTATTTTTGTTTTTGTCAAAAGAAGTACACCATTAAATGACTTAAATTACCTAGCAAGATATGCTCCCCATATGTCAAAAATCCAATATTTGGGAGAAAAATCTTTATGTTCTAAACAAAAAACATGTATAAAGTTTAAAATGATCTCGTGATTATATATAGTAATAATAAAGCATTGTTTTTTTTATCAATTTTTAATATAACCTCCAATATAGCATATACCTTTATTGTCGAAAGAAGTATTATATTAGTTTTACCAGACAATCTAGATTGTAGTCAAATGATATCTAGACCATTAATTGATTTTTAATAGCTAGATAATGTATGTTCTAATCAACTAAAATAATAGATGATCCTAATTCATTAAAAAATAGTGGGATAGAAAACAAGTTAATAAATGAATAATATGCCGAAACAGTCAACCACACTCTTCTCACAACTATGAGTTAATAAATGTATTCTCTTAAGACGAAGGGAACACAAACTTGAACTGGGAAAGTTTGTTTAAATGTCATATCTCAAAGTATTTTCAAAGTTATAATAAAGGTTTGGTTTGTGGTAGTGTAAGCCAACAGAACCAAGCAATCTACCAAATTGATTCCCCTTGCATCTCCAACAACAGGTAAAAATAAATCTTCCCCATGAACCAAATCTCTCTCTCTCTCTACATCATTTTGTCAAGGTTGGAGATTATATAACTTGGGTTTTGAATCCAGATCAAGAGGACGACATCCTCACTTTATGACTAATTGAGCTACATCGTCTGATCGCCTACAACAACATTTTGTACGTACATGCTAACGTCTACCACTCCATATACAACTTTTGGTACATGCTAACATTTACCCTCTCTATTGACTACAATTTGTACATGCAATAACAAAATTACCAAAACATTTTATTTTAGTTAGAAGATCACCAAACATACTGACACCTCACCAAAAGAAGGAAGTGTCTTTATCCTTTGTATTCCTTAAAACCTAATCAAAATTTTGTTCATTTGGTAAGCAACTTGATGAATTTAAAAGTGATGCATCTTTTGGTGAACTCTCCAACTAACCTAACAGATCAAAAGCTTGCGTACCAACTTCTTGGTGCATCATCATCTTTGTACGTCCTAAGCTTATGGGCCCCATAAAACTCAACCTCCTCTCTGTAATGCTATGTTTGGCTTGTCTCATCTAGCCCTCTAGCCTTAGCTCCATGAAATCAGATTAATTAAATCATGCATAAAATTTAAAAACTTTCATAATCAACCATCATGACTTCACAAGTAAATTGCATAATATTTATATCGGGACCCACTTGTTATATCGATGGTAAGGATTTCTTGTTATGCAAGTCCTGTTTAGTAGGATTGTGTTTGTGTACATGTTAAGCTGATTAGAGGCAATATAGTTCAATTTGGATCATTGATTGAAAAATTAATTACCTAAGTAAGTTTAAATTTATTTTTAAAAAATTACTATTTTTTTCCATTTTCATATCAAGCGAATCTGAACTATTTAGTTAAAAATCAACCGCCCTGAACAACTTAGTGTGTTCACAATTTTTAAGAAAAGGTCTCCCAAGTTTGATAATTTTTTCTTTTTTTTTGGTTGGTGATTATTATAATTTTCTTGCAAGCTAAGAATCACTCCTTTCCCATGTAAAAAAATGAACAAAAATGAAATATTTAAATTGATTACAAAAAAAAGTGAAACTTTAGATTTCAAGATAGAAAGAATATAGAGCCCACTGGCCTGTATAAGTTTTTTTCCCCCACATGTTTAAGACTTAAGTATACTGCTTTATATACTTTAAAGGGGCTGAGTTGTACGAAGGTGTGTATTAGAAGCAAAAAAACAAGCTTAATTTGCATAAGCAAGAAGCTGAAAGCCTAAGCCATAAGAAAACTAAAGCTATGTTCTTGTATATATAAATATCGATGGAAGGAGCTCTTTTTCATGCTTTCCCTTAGCTAGATAAGAAAAAAGAGTCTTTGTTTTTCACAAAAACATTACCCAAATGAGTCCAAAAGGGATCATTGGTAAAAACAATGCTTAAACAGCTAGAACTCTGCAATTTTTGCTAGCTATTAGTTGTTGGGCAATCCATTCATCTAAAACACCAACTTCCTAAATCTCTCCAACCAACCAATTAGAAAGGGAAATTACATATTAAAGATATACTGGAAAAGCAGAGAGAAACAGGAAAGGCATTGCTCACCTCCCTAGAAATACACAAACACCCATTTCATATGAGATCCTTCTCAGGCTGCAGAATTTAACAAAACTTCAATGGGGAAAACAGGAAAGATTATGAGAAGTTCAATCTACACCTTTCTACAAAAGTATCAGCTTTTTTCTTCTGTTGCAGCACTTCTTGCTTTCCCTTATGCATTGTCAGTTCTCCTTTCACAAGCCTTCATCTCCTGGTCCTCGCTTCCGCCCCCCATATACAGTCGCCTGAGGACTCTCTTTGATGCTGCAGGTTTCCCTCCTTCACAATTCTTCAACATTCTTAACCAAAAGCTTTCAGAAACAATTTCTTCCTCCATTTTCGTGTTGCCTTTTTCTCTTTCCTTCCTCTTGATAACAAAAGCCGCAGTTATTCAGGCCCTCAATCAACATAAATCAACATCTGTTATATCACTTTTCAACCCACTCCTTGTCACCTACATCTGGAACTCATTTCTGATCCTCTCTGTAAATGCAACCGTCTTTTGTCTCCTAAGTTTCGCCTTCAATTTCCTAGAAGGATTTGGCATTTCTTCTGCTAAGTGCCTCCTCATACTGTCAGCGGCAGGAGCTGTTCTGTATTCCATAGTACTCGCCAATGCCCTCATAATATGCAACCTTGCTTTGGTTTCGTCAGGCATGGAAAAATGTGGAGGATACATGGCAATACTCAAGGCGTGTGTTCTGATACAGGGAAGAACTTCTACAGCCTTGTCTCTGGCTCTGCCTGTCAATCTCACAATGGCTGCGATCGAAGCCTTATTCCAATACAGAGTTATAAAAGCTTACCGGGTTGCGGAGAGACTAGAATTTCCAATGATCTTTGAAGGTGTATTAATTGCTTACTTGTACTCTATTTTTGTAGTCCTCGATACCATCGTCAACATCCTGCTCTTCAAAAGTTTGAAGACAGGTAAGTTGAGGGATCTGGAAGGAAAACCCTGTTGCTGGATCAATAATTCCGAGGAAGAGAATGGGGTTTGATTCAACTTGAAGACTTTGGAGAGCCTTCGGTAGTCGACAACATGTCAAGTCAACCTTCTTATCAAAGTCGTACACACGAACCTAATCAAATAACATGTATTTGATAAATTGACTTCTGTTGTTTTGAGGTAAATAAGCAGCTTCCAGCACATAAGCCTCGACACGGAAGCGAGAAAATATCAAAAGTACCAAAAGAATATGCAATTTGTTATTCTCCCATTTCAATATACTTGTAAATTGAGTTTCTGTTGTACCTCGTAGTCAATCGAGCTTTAAAATGCAAATGATAAGTACAGGGCTTTAGTCTTCAGCTATATAGCGACTTAGTTGATAACACAACAATTATAGCAGAATCAAGATATTTTAAGTTCAATTTGTTTGTCTATAAGTTCATTTATTTATAAATAATAAAGGTCAACAGAGAAAACCTTAAACAAATACTTTTCTCCTTCCAAAAGCTTTAAGTCAAACGCATACAAGAGGATGGTAATGTTTGAGCAATGTGGTGGGCTGCTAAGCGATTGTCTTTTAGCACCGTTGCAATCATTCACAACGGTTGCAGCTACGTTCACCATTGGTAACCTTGCTAACTCTTTCATTCAACGAAGCCAAAACCCTCTGAACTGAATAAGAGAATTGTGATAGTGTTACTCAATTCCTGTTCATTGTTTTAACCATAGCTCAACAAAATGCATTACGGGTTATAATCCACAATGTAACTAAATTGTTTGGAAACTAAAATCTGAATGAAAGATTATAAAATGTCATTCCTTGAACTCAAATTCCTTCTCAGGAATCACAGTTTATATAAATTTAGAATGTGCCAGACAATACAAGGGGATACAAGTACACCAATACAATGCCAATCAGAATTTATATGAAGACTTTTAAATGTTCTATCCAGGTATTTCCAAAATCAATATATAGTATAGGAACCTGATTTAAAATCTCTCAAAGAGTTTGCCATCAGGTTTTTAATTTTTAATTTATCAATTTCTATAGAGATTCATTGTTATAAGGCAACTTGCAGGAAGCCATATGGTCTTTCGATTTGTATTGTCCAAGCATTTCTGCAACCGTCCTGCATCGGCAGTGATTTCCTGGCCGGATCACATCACCATAAACAGCCATTTCGATTATGTCAAGCTCCTTATCTGCAAAATTGAGTTAGAGCATGATTCAAAGATTTATACGCCACAACTATCTAAATTATGCGCATGCCCTAATGGCATTCCGAGTAATGCGCCAAAAATCTAATTTCAACTCTGTTAGGAGTATGAGTAGCCCCATTGATGGGAAATTTGAACATAAAAGCAAATAATGCGAGCAATACCAGTAAATTTGACATCACAAGAGTAGCCTTTTAGCTGAGACGCATCGATGACATCTTTGTCCGATTTGTACCTGTTTACTCTCGTTTGAAGAATTTGACAATTATCTGCCGTTGATTCGCCGCCTAAAGCACAATTTCCCAAGAGTCTTACCATTTTAGTAAAATAGAATGGGAATTCAAATTCAACTTGAGCATCAATCTTGCTAGAAATTATCAAAAGTTACAGTCATTCACGTCGATATCCAAAATCCTCGTAATAACATCTCCCGAACGTCATTAATGCTAAACAAAAAAAGGGAGACAAGAAAATAATGAACCTAAAAGTAAGGGGTAGGGGTAGGTAAGGACCTTTCGAATAGGGGACGATATGGTCATACTCGAAGCAGAGGCAACCCTGGCAATTACAGAAGCGCTTGCAGACAATGTTCCCGGCGGCGTCCTTGCGCCACCTCTCGGGGTGTCGACCGTGTACAATCTCAGCCTTTTGCCAGCATATGCTCTTCGCCTTAGAGTCGAAAAACCTCGGCCTTTCCTCCCCATTACCTCTGTTGCTGTGTCCACTACGAGAACGAGTCGGCGAATCAGAAGAAGTAGAACTCATAACTACGTCTGTTTGGAGCTGGCAGGTCGAAGAAACTGCTAGGTGAGTCAAATCCACAAACAATCTTAAGAAATTGCTTGAAAAAAATAACATATGAGAGTAAAAAAACGATAATTAGAATTTATTGGAATTTTCTAATGAAACCTTAGTCAAGATTAGCATGAGCATGAGATAAAGATTAAAATGTGTAACCTTAGTAAAAATTGAATTTTTTAATTAAATAGACAAGTTAATTTTTTTCACTATAAAAATGCTGATTTTTTTAAAAAATAGATAAGAATCCTAAAATCAGTCATCTTTTTTAAACAAATGACTGTATAAAAATTTCTCAATCATGTTCATTTCCACACTTAGAATTAAATATATGAAATTATAACGCTGTAGGAAAAATTATGACCAGGACTCTTTTCTTTTAATTTAGGAAATTGCAAATTACCCCTTTGACTTTTTGACAAAAACTCCCTTAAATTTTAGAAATGAAATAATAACTCATAAATATTTAAATACTGACAAAATGCATCACACCCTTCATTTGGGTTGTGGAAGTTTGAAGGGTTGTGGAAGTACACATAGGATGCCTGCGTGGTCATAGGCGGTGCCACGTGAATCACACTCTCTCCCACATGGCCTTCTCTATCCCTCTCTCTGCCACGTACCTCTCTCTCTCACGCAGTAAAACTAAAACATCTTTTTTAGCTTTATTATCTTTTCTCTTCATGGTAGCTCGATCTTCACATTAACTTGTTGCTATGATTTGACAACGGGAAACGTAGAGGGAAAAATCTGTTCAAGGAAATAATCATTTTATTGCTCTTGAGATTTCCCATAGCAGGGGCCACGATTCACGCAAAGGAGCAAAAATCTTATAAAAACTGTATGTTTTGAAGAGACGAGTGCTCACTGGTCTTTTGAGTTTCCCCCCTAATTTTCTACACTATTTGGTTGCTAAGAAAGTTCTATACGAATGTCTCCTTTGCTCCCCGAAACTTGCTTGTTATCTTCCATTATGCCTTTTGAACATAATTTCAAGTTTCAATCCATGATTTCAAAGAATGCTATGATCAAGAATAAAACTTCTGAAATTAAATTGCTGACAAATATCCTTTTATTTGTTAGGGAATATTAAGGTACTTTGAGATGCAAGTTTTCAACAAGCGGAAGCACGTTCGCGATGGCTGGTCTCGTTTAATAGTCAGGATAGTACTTAGTATTGTACAGTATTATACTAAGTCTGTCAGATTTGTCTGTACTGTATTATACTAGATTAAATAATATTGTCCAGTCTTTGGTACTGTATTAATTAAAAATTTATATTAATTGTATAATGTTTGACATATCATATCACTAGATTATAAAATTGCTTATCAAAAATTAATTCACATAAATTTTTTTAGAACTCATTAACATGTTATTTTACATTTTCAACTACCAAATAAATTCTCATTCATACTACTAAAAAACATAATAGTAAAACATATCTCAATCGATGATAATGAAAAATATCAAGAAAAATATCAACTATTCCACTCAACAATAAAATAATAAAAATGCCATAATTTGAAGCTGATAAAAGAACAAGCTACTAGGTTTTGGTTGTCTATATGGCTTCAACCAAAGAGATCATTTTATTTTTTTTATCTTTTGGCTGAAAAATAAGTTCTTTTCAATATCAACAACTTTCTTCCAGCCTTCATCGTTGCGTCATTATCAGTTACAACTTTGACTATATATTGCTCTCCAACCTTATCAACAACTTTATTCAATGTAAAATGATAAAGAGCATCTCTTAAATTTAGCTATATTGAATGGCAAGCGATTCTGAGACCACATTTTTTATGACGCGTTTACCTAAGGATTTAGATTTATAATACAAATCAATGTTTACTAAATTTTAGACTAAAAATTTATGTGGGACTCACCACCAAATTCGAATTGTAATTCATGATTTTGTGGATTTGTAATCCAAATCAAAATGGATGATTATAAATCTTAATCTTAATCTTTGTTGCTTTTAATGTTAAAAGTCAAAAATACCCCTGTTAAAGTTGTCATTTTACCCGCTAAATAGAGATGACAAAAATATTTGTGAGTAAAAATACATGTTTCTTTCGGCCCAACCCGACCCTGACCCCAACCCTGACTTGGACCCGACCCGGACCCAACCTCAACCACATACCCCAATCCTTACCCGAACCCCTCCGAACCTGGGCCCTAACCCGGAACCCGACCCTAACCCAGTCTCGAACCCCGAACCCGACCTCGACCTTGATCCTGACCCCAACCCCAACCCCGACCCCGAAGTAATCCAGCATTATATTACTAGAAGGCTAGAAATAAACTTTTAAGATACTTGCAAGGTACAAGATATCATTTGCTCACACTTATAAGAGATCTAATCATCGTAATGTGATTTAATATTCAGATTTTGACATTATTAGACATCTTGATACAAGAAACTCTACATTTGCTATATGTTCCTTTTGGTTGGAGGAACAATCACATGGAAAATTATGAAGTAGTCTGTCATTACCACATCCACTATAAAGGTTAAGTTAGTGGCACGTTTAGAGGCCACAATTTAAGGAAATCGGCTGCGAAACTTTATTTTAGAATTTAGATGTTTTGACCGTATTGTCAAGCCGCTAAAAAGTTATTGTGATAAAACAATATCTCTTCTTTGAAAAAAGTGACAAGTATTTGAAAGGTACTAGGCATATGGATTTAAAATATTTTACCGCTTAAGAAGAGGTACAGAAATAAAGAAAGACAATTGAGCATATTAGCATAAATATTATGATAAAAGGATTGCCGCCTAAGATATTTATTGGCCATAATGAAGGGATGGACATATTGGGCATTATTTGACATTATTGTTGATGTTCTGTAATGACTTTTTATAATATTTTTGTATTCGAGACTTTAAGCCTAATTATTTGTTTTGTTTATATATTGTTTATATCTTGTAATATGATATGAATAAATGAAGAATGTTAACTATATTTGTCTATGACGGAGACATGTCTTGGCATTTTATGTGATTCTTACTTAAAAGCTATTATAGGTAAAGGCTAATATTGTAGTATGTCTAAAATACTATTCGTAATATTAATGTATGACTGTCATAACTCTCAACAGTTTTTACTCAAAGATGATATTATGTTGTAATCAATGTACTGAGCATTTTGGTTTTATACTATGTAGATAATGCCGTATGGACAATCTAAGAGAATATAAAACTTATGACGATCATAAGCTAATAATAAAATTTAAGGGTTTAATAAAAAAGTAGAGGTGAAATCTTATTGGATAAGTATGTGAGAGGTCGTTAGTTGAAGCGTAACCGCCACTTGATAGGAATAACCACCACCTAGATGAAATGTGTCTCTAATATATTCCTATAAGTTTTTATTCCTCACCAGGCCCAATTAACTAATGGTATCTCTATCAATCAACATACTTCAAGATCTAAAGTGGTTAAGGGAGAGAAGGTAATTTATTTATCATTGTCTTTGATCTTTAAAGGTTCTATAGAGCATTAAGTTTTATGCGTAATTCTTCACGCATGATCAAGAGCTTACAAAAATATAAGTTTTTCCCGAAATTAATGGATCTCTCTCAAGCTATGGGTGATCGTCATCTCAATTATTAGTAACAGTCCAACGTTACACAATTCAAATAAAAATAAATAATAAAAATAGAGTTTCAATTACGACGTATTTAATGTTTGGCTACATCCTATTTAGTTTGTCAAATCGTAATAGTGAGGATTTTTTTACAAAGATTTCATTCTTTTCAGAAAAATAGTATATATCCAAATCAAGATAATAACAAGAATGTACAGATCTATCAACAAAGATAAACCAAATATCAAAAGATTAATAGAAAACCTTAGCAACCAAAATATATAAATCACCCCAAAAATAAGAAAATTACTAAACGAACAGGGAAGGTAATTTAGAGCTTCATCTTGGCTCGTTCTAAGTATCTCTGCCATCCAAAAAGACTTGCTTGACTAAAATCAATTGAAATACGCTCTGTCAAATGATTCAATGAAGAATCTGGCACAATCGAGCAACACAACTTGCACACTTGGGCTTGATCTATCGAAAATAGTCATAAAATGAATGTTATCGAAGCAAAATACCATATATCTAGATCTAGATCTAAATCTAGGTGGATGAAAAACTATCATAGATCTAGATCTAGGTGGGAGAAAAACATTTATTATGAAAATTGAAGAAAACATAATTAAAATGATAGAAAAAACTTCACTAGAAAAAGAGATCTAAGATCTCCTTCTCCAATGATGAACGAAAATGACGTAATAGTGATGACTTTGCTCTACATAAACATCAACATCTCTAACAATTTTATGATTTTAAATTAATGTACAATAAATCCACAATATTATTCCCTAAAAGGGTTTATAAGAGTACTAGATAGGTTATTAGTCATTCAAGACCATGACCCTCTAGTTGTTTTTCTGTAAATATTTTTCAACCCTAATCAAACATAAAGATGCGCGCACACACATATACATACATGTTAATGAAGAGATAAAATAAGGGTGGTTATTTTTTGATCAATTAATAACTGTTGAGGTTAGTCTTGTATTTTTTCTTTCTTAGCCGTTAGTGTACGTGTTGTATACTATCTCCTTTTCATTTGGTTTTGAAGTTAGTGAGCATACTAGAATTCTCCTTCGTCTTCTTCTTTCCTCAACTCTGTTTCTTCTCCTTCTACAATTCTCTTTCTCTCAAGCTTCCCTTTCCTTTTACATGGTATCAGAGCCAAGATTGACTCACATCTTAATCCATGGCTAATCAAATTGAAAACCCTAATCCTAGTTCTGGAAATCAAGAAACTGCTGCAACAAGAATTTGTTCCCAAACCAATTCGCAAGCTACCTCACAGACAATGCTTACCTCTTCCTCCAATCGTGTTTGCGCTAACCCCTTTTCACAAATTTCCTCTCCCATTCTTCCTGACACACAAAACCCTCCTCATTCGCCTATCTTTCTCCTCTCAAACATATATAACCTTATTTCAATTCTCCTTGACTCCTCCAATTTCATCCTCTAGAAGTATCAAATTTTGACTATTTTAGAGGCACACATGGTATTCGACTATATTGATGGAACAATTCCATGTCCACCTCAGTTTCTCAAGAACGACAATCTTGCTGAGTCGAATCTCAGATTCGAGCAGTGGACTGCTTAGGACCAGGCACTATTAACTCTCATCAAGGCCACCCTTTCTCTTATGGAGATGTCTTACCTTGTGGGCTGTAAGACCTCGAAAGAGGTCTGGGATTCAATCGAATGATGTTTTTCATCCATTTCACGTACAAACATTCTCTAACTCAAATTGAGTCTTCAATTGATATCCAAAAAACCTACTAAAAATATTGATGCCTATATCCAGCGCATCAAGGAGACGAAGGATAATTGATAGCGATTTTTGTTCATATTGATGATAATGACATTCTTATTTTCACCATTAATGGTCTTCTATCCGAGTTCAACACATTGGCACTTCAATCCGAACTAGAGTCGAGGCATTATCTCTTGAGGAACTTCATGTTATTCTCAAAGATGAAGAAGTCTTATTGGAATCACAATGCAAGGGTCAAGAATCAATCTTTGAGAACACGACAATGTTAGCTTCTTTCTCCAACATAGAATTTTCTAGAGGTAGGGTTTTTAGAGGATTTTGTGGTAATAAGTTCAATTCTGGTAGGCATAACACTGGATGGGGGGTAGACCTCTAAACTGGAATCAAATACTAATTTACCCTTTGTTTTTGGACTTCACCCTGCCCAACATTCTCAGCTTTTCAAATCTCTTGTAAACAGCAACACATTTACCTTTAATACCCTAAGAATTCAATGCCAAATTTACAATAAATTGGGCATAGTGTCATAGATTGCTATCATCGCCTAGACGTTTCTTACCAAGGGAAAGGACCAACCCTAAATCTCTCGGCAATGGCTGCCTTTTCACAAGGATCAAACCAATATGGCTCACATGTATGGTTGTCTGAAACTACGTGCAACAATCATCTTTCTCCTGAGTTGCATAGTCTTTTCTCACCCACTGAATGCACTGGTGAGGATGTCATATCAATTGGCAATGGACAGAATTTGCCAATAACTCATACATGTTCTTCTTTTCTTTCTACTTCAACTAAGTCATTTCCTCTTTCTCAAGTGTTTTGCGTTCCTCAACTTCCCTCAAATCTCCTATCTGCTTATAAATTTTGCTTGAATAATACTTGCTTATTTATCTTTGATGCACCTTTCTTCTACATTTAGGACAAGGAAACAGGAGCAATCTTGCATAAAGGATCAAGTGTTAATGACCTTTGCTCCATTTCCCACAATATTGTTAGACGAATTTTAGATTCTATCAATATCTCATGTAATTTTCTTTCTTCGGCCTCTTGTGTTTGTATTAGTTGTATAACCAATAAGCTTTCTTTTACTACTTCTACTATTGGTCTAGCTCTCCTCTTCAACTTATACATAGTGATGTGTGGGGATCCTCCCCCACTACATCTATAAATGGACATAATATTATGTACTCTTTATTGATGATTATTCTCATTACACTTGGATGTTTCCTATCTGCAATAAGTCTGATGTATATGCTATGTTTATGAGATTTAAACCTTTGGTTGAGAACATGTTCTCCTCCAAAATCAAGTACTTTAGGCCTGATGGAGGTGGTGAATACACCAGCCTCCTATTTTAGTCTTTCTTATATGAACATGGTATAGTTCATCAAAATACTTGCCCATAGACCCCCACATAATGATAATCTAGACAATGTTACAATGAATTCTAATATGAATGATGTTAGACAACCCATTTCTTCCTCTGTTTCAGATTCAAATACTTTGCATGTGTGTTCTAAACATCATGATAGCCGTACCTCTAGACTTTCTACCCACCCTATCCAAACTAGGTCCAAGTCTGGAATTTATAAGAAGAAAATTGTTCTTGCTTTTGGCCCTACTGTGTTGTCTGTTAAATCTAAACCAAACTCTTTCTCTTCTGTTATAAAGAGTTCTGAATGGCATACAGCCATGATATATGAATATGAAGCCCTTATTTCCCAAAATACATGTAGGTTGAAAATGGATTTATAAACTCAAATATAACCCAAATAGTACCATTGTTAGACATAAAGCCCGTTTAGTTGTAAAAGGGTTTCATTAACAAGCTGAGTTAGACTACAATGAAACTTTTAGTCATGTTATAAAGAAACCTACTATCATGATTTTATTATCTTTGGGTGCTAGTTATAGTTGACCATTAAGGCAATTAGATGTTAAGAATTCCTTTTTGCATTGTACCTTAAATGAGGAAGTTTACATGACATAACCCAAAGTTTTGTTAGTCAAGCTTATTCTAATTATGTTTGTAAGTTGAACAAGTCTTTATATGGTTTAAAAACAAGCTCATAGAGCTTGGTTTGAGAGGTTTACTACTCATTTGCTCTCTATTGACTTTGTAGGATCTCAGACTGGCACTTCTCATTTTATTCATACTATTTCATCTTCTCTTACTTATATTTTGCTATATATTGATGATATTATTATCAGTGAAACTTCTTCTAATTATATTGATAAGATTGTGCATAATTTTCAAAACACTTTTGAGATGAATGACTTAGGTGATCTAAAGTATTTCTTAGGTCTTGAAATATCTAGAACGTCTTCTAGTATCTTTGTTAATCAGCTTAAGTGTTTATGTAAAAAAAATGTGATGATGATTCTTTTAGAGAATTTGATTACTTCTTAATCGTAGAAAAACACTTTTTTCGAGAACTGTGTTCTTCTTTCAACTCTTGATTGATGAACTGATTCTCTGATTCAACTGATTGATTGATTCATCATCTAAGGCCATGAGAATAATATCTGTATATTTTTCTCAAATCTTTTGGGATAATTGAAATAATATTTTATTATAAAATTACCAATAATCATGGGATCCATTACTATTGTGCACAATTACAGTGCCACATGGAATTGCAGTGTGCCGTGAGGCAGCACAATGCCTTGTCTAATACTCTCCGATTAAGAAGTTCTTCTTTCGCAAAGGGTTGTGAATGGTCTGTGAAATTGATATACAATGGATATTAGGACCGAATTCAAAGTAACATACATGAAAATGAACACAAGCAAATTGAAGAAACTAAGAATGAGGTAATTATGCAAACATTACGAGAAGTCTCACTTGACACATTTACCAAATTGGAACTAAAAAGAAAATAGAACTTGTGAATTGATCTCAAATGACATAGTTACCAAATTCCTTATCTTTGGTTCATCCAAGATACCATAATCACCCATTCTTGACCAGAATAGAACAGTTCTTCATTCCAAGTATCGCTGACACCAATGAAGAATATAACCTGTACAAATAGCCTATACGTATTTAATAGGACTAAACTAACATTGCAGTTGTAAAAATATATATCAATGGGGCTTCAAGTGGATGAACATTTCCAAACTTTTTGGCCAACCAATTTCAATATAATTTCTGTTCTACCCCCTATAATATTGATAGAGACATTAAATTAAAGTATTTAAGAAAGCTTTTTCTATCAAAATAAAATAAAATAAGTTAGTGACATTACTTCTTCCATTAATTTCATAGATTGAATTTCATAGCCAAGTTTAATTAAAAGTACATATGTACATACAGACAATCATACATACCTACACACATAAATATGTTTAAAAAGTAATAGGTAAAATATGTGGGTTGGAAGAGAGATAAGTATATTTTTTGGATGATCATGTATTTATGGATCTCACGCATCACATCATCATTTAATATGTCACACTAATGTCTATGTCAAAATTGGTTAACGAAAAGTGATATAAAAACTATACTGTTAAGTAAACTAAAATAATTAAATTGAAAAATAATATAACCTATAATATTCAAATTGATAATTTTTCTAAAATATTATATATGTCCCACTAATTTTTAATCATGCTCACTTTATTTATCATAATTACTTCAATATAAATACTAAAAAACTTTCTGCAAGCTGTCTAAATAACATGAATAACGATGAGATTCTCGAATCAAACTGTTTTGTGTAATATGCATCTATGTATTCACCTTCTAGATTGTTTTGTGTAGTTTTAATTCCGTTAAATCATTTTTCTTTGATTACCAGTCTTGTTTAATTTTTTTAGAAAGATTGCATTGTGAGCCCCTCGACAATTTTTCTGGTTCTCGATATTTTATGGTGAAATAGGATCTGGGCATTACCTCATATTATGGTCTCATTGACTCAGCTTATAAGCTCCTGTTTATAACTTTTTCACTTAAATAAGTTATTAGCTTATTTTAGAGGGTGTGTTTGGTGTAGCTTATTGAATTAAGCTAGTAGCTCATTTAAGTTAAAAAACTAATAAGTTATAAGCTAAACTAATCTAATTTTTTAGCTTAAAATTCTTTTAACTATTCCGCGAATCCAACATTGCCCCATCTTTACCACACAAACCTTCTTCTCATTTTTCTTCAAATCTTCCAAAGGTGTGAAGTATATCCGCTGTCGTCGTACTGCGAAGAAGAAAAATTGGGGAGGAGGCGCCGTCGTAATCATCGATGTTGTTTTGCATCATTGTCGGTACTTCCATCTCCACCGCTATTGTCCATCACCATCGATGTATTCGTTCTTTTACTGTCATGCTCGACATCGACTTAAACAAGTAATCATACTCTATTTCATAATACATTTGTCAGCTCTGTGATTTGTAGGATTATTTTTTTGGTTAGGAACCGACTGACCAAGTTGATTAGTAGTCCAAACGTGGAACCAATTGATTGGGTAAACGATTATTAGTTCAGCAATGGCTCTAGCCAAGGTAGCACCAATGATAAAACCCTCCCCTACAAATTTGTCTTCTCGCATTCTTGAATCCTTACTTTTCTTATCTTCATGGCAACAATCATCAGTCCCCAACCTAACACTTTTCTGAGTTCATTTCTGCCAATACCTAAAAATTTAATTCCTTACTTTGAAGCTAGGGCTTGAAATAACTTGTTTATTGAAAGGTGATTTTGAAGCTAGGGCTTGGTCTGGTATTAGATAATCTATATGGCATGGGAGTTATTTTCTTCATTTTCAACAAGTGCTTAGAGCTGAAAATCAGGGATAAACCAGTTGATGCTAACCGTGTGTAAGTTCAGGTCTAGGATTGTAATGGCGGATGTTGTTCCGATTTCTTACTCGCCTTAGACTGTAGCTCCCATTCTCAATGGACATGGTATCTCAACCCAGATTTCCATACCCTTTCTAAAAAATCTATTCCATTAACGTCGTGAACGAAAAACTCGTAGAAAGAAAGATAGAGAAAAAAATCCAATTTCATTAACCCAATTCCAGAAACTCAAAGAAAGACAGAGAGAGAAAAACCTGGCAAAAAACTCGAAGAAGGTTCCCAACCTTGATAGTCCTCCTTATATCTGCTTCAATGGCTAAGGCTACAGTTTCCAGGGCATCTGCATGATTATTCTCTACTTGGGGTAGCTGCTCTATGGAGCATTCTTTGAACTTTACCTTCAATTCTAGAACATTGCTCTGATATGCCCCCATCCTTGAGTCTAGCCTGAAAAGCATCGTTGACTTGACCTACTATCAACTGAGAGTCATTGAATAACCTCATATGCTTTACCCCCAAGTCCTTAGCTAGCCTCATACATGCCACCAAAGCCTCATACTCGACTTCATTGTTCGATGTCCTGAAGACGAAGAGTATCATCATTTCGATTATGGTCTCCTATGTGTTTTGAGTATCAATCCGACTTCACACTCATGTGAGTTTGCTGAGCCATCCACGTAGAATGTCCGTTCCATGTCTGAGTGTTTTTTCCCTGTGCTCTATCCATAGTGTAGTCTTGTGTGACATATTCTCTTCGGCATGACTCCTCATTCTCTTGGGCTGGCGTTGTTTCTATTACAAAGTCAGCAAGTTCTTGAGCCTTAATTGCGGTCCAAGGTTCGTATTTTATGTCAAACTCTCCCAAACTCTACAACGCACTTCATCAATCTACCAAACGTCTCTAGTTTGTGCAAAACGGGTCTCAGTGGATGTGAGGTTCTTATTGCTTCCATCGTCTTCCCCAAGTACTCTTGGAATGACTTGTTGACTAAATGTTGATAGTTGGTTCCAGCGTACTTCAGTTCAAAGCAACATAAATTTGTTGCACTAAATCCTCCTTTCAGAGTAAGGCATGGGTATCTGATTGTACCAGGAGTAGGTTCCCATGAGATTGAGTTTCTCGTGCTCGCGCTGTAGCATTCATCAATTGATTAATTTTTGGATAAGGGAAGTTGTCCTTCCTGCATGCTTTGGTTAGGTTTATGATGTCTATACAGGTGCTCCACTTTTCATTCTTCTTCTTCTTTACCACCACCAGTTGTTCATCCTGTAAGGGCAGTTGACCTCTCAGATCTTGATAATTATGCTTAATTTCTCGTGGAAGTATTTGTGTAATCATACTTACTCTCTCATGAGAGCATTTGCGTGATCTGTGACATCTTCGGTCTTGACAATCATACTTTCTCTCTCATGGGAGCATTTGCTCAATATGTAAACTCCCTGGTCTTGGTAATCATGGCTCTCTCATGTGAGCGTTTGTGTAATCTGTGACCTCTCGGGTCTTAAGAATCATACTTGCTCTCTCGTGAGAGCATTTGTGTAATCTGTGACCTCTCAGGTCCTTGATAATCATGCTTTCTCTCTCGTGAGAATATTTTTCCTGTTTTAACTGCACTTATATATTCCTAGAGGATTCACACCGTATTCTTTATTTTTAGTTTCTCATCCCTTACGGGGTGGGCCCTAGCGATCCATAGACATTGTGCTAAGGTGTTGTGGTAATATAATTTGAGACTTTATATTATGTACTAGGATCTTATCGTTTATAATGGGTTCATGCTTAATATCATACTGAATTAAAGTGCTTTAAAAATATTCTTCAAAAGAATAGTAAAATTGAGCATGAAAAAATAAATAATGTACCTCAAAATTTTAATAGAGATCATCGATGTGACTCTTGATTTTGAGATAATAAAAATCCAAAATAATGCAAATCTAAGTTATGTGGCCTCCATCCGAATCCTGAATCTTGTTCTTGTCCAAGATATTGAATAATATTGATGTAAATAATTGTATTATTCTCCTGACATTAAATGCACGTCAAATAGTGTAAATTAATTAAAGAGAGTTTTGCAATTTGAGCACATTAAATAAAATATAAATAATACAAAAATAAATTGCGTAATAATAAAAATAAAATACATAGTAATAATAACAACACAAATAAATCTTCCCTTAAATGTTGTACTTATTACGTATTTACTCCGACATTTTTTGTTCATTCTGAACATGGAAAATATTGGCTCTGAGGAGCTCTTGTGGGCCATCTGGAAAAGGCACAAGTGGTGGTCCATCTGGAAAAGGCCCAAGTGGTGGTCTGTGAAGGGGCATTTGAAGCATTGAGGCCAGTGCATAGGAAAGGGGTTGGCGCTGGGATTTCAAGACTTGGGGCAATTGGGGGACTAAAGCCTGCACAAATCTTGGGACTCACGGGTCACGTGCGGGTCGAAGCCGAGTTGGACATGGGTGGACACTGGCTAGAGCTGTCGTGGGCTCCGCTCATCGTCCTTGCATGGGCTCTTCGTGAGCCATCACTTGGGCCAGTGAACCAGCCCCTCACTTGGGTGCAGGCTGTAGATCAATTGGGGATACATGAGGACCAATGGGAGGTCAAAATCAACCTCCCTATCGGTTTATTTCTAATTTTAACCCATAAATGAATAATAAGTAAATTATAATTAATTTAAATACTAGTATTCATGGTGTCTATAATTATCTCGTTATCTTTCAAGAAGTCTCACTAATTTGGTAGCACTTTATAACGGTTCATTCACATTTGCAAAATTCAAATTTTTTATCAAACCCCTTTAATTAAGGAAAACTATTTTACTAATTAAAGAATCCCATTAAAATCTTTTTAAAATTTAAAAGATAAAAAGATAAATTGATAATTATATCTTGAATTCAAAATTCAAAAGATAAAAAGATTAAAATTGATAATTATCTTCTAGATATTAATTATCTTTTATCCGTTTAAAATCTAAAATCAAAATTTAAAAGATATAAAATGAGATTAGGGTTTTTTACGAAATATCACAGGGTTTCCTATTTCCTAATTGTTATCGTCTAGGGTTTCACAAACCTTAGTCACCATGCAGGCACGACATCGGTCAGTAGGAGGTGGCGTGACACGACGACGGGCAACGGCAGCGGTGGCGGCAGTGGTGGCGACGTCCGACGATAATGGCGGTTTCCACGATGACTTTTTGAGGCGGCGATGGATTACATGAAATTTAAAAAAATACAAATTTTACAAATAAAAGTAAATTACATAATATTATATGCCTCAATTTCGACATACATCAATTCTAAAATTGAAAAGTAAAACGCCTAGAGCTAATAGATCGAGATTCATTAATAAACACATGTAAAACTATTTTGAATCTACCATACAAAATAATATGCCAATATCACAACATCCAACGATACATACGTTTTATCATAGAATATGCATAATCAAGAAACCAAGGCTTTAATACTCATTGTTGGATCGAGTTTTAAAATTTAAGAAAAAAATCAATGAACCACGAACGATTCATGGGAAGAAAATAAAAAAAATTTCACATCAAACAATTTAATCATATTAAATATTAAAATCACACATCCGATTATGCATACTAAGTTTATTCAATAGAGTTAGAAACTATTTTATACCTTTCTTATATAAGAGAAATTTTGATTTGGTAGAATCCTATTAATCATTTCGCATTCTTCGTTCTTTGTAGAACTCGAATCAGTCTTCACACCGACAACCACTCCTAGGATTCAGAAGTATACCTCAATAGGTTGTTGATCAAGAATTGAGTGTAGGCTCTCAAAACAACTGGAGAAGAAAAAACAAAATTTTCCTTCTCCTCTATGGATTTCGGCAGCAAGCAGTGGGAGGGAGAGAAACTATATTCTGCTCTGTATAATCACACACTGTGTTAGGGTTAGGGATGCAATCCTATTGATATCCCTTAAATAATCTTTACAGAATCTACACATATACCCATATATGTCAAATTACCGAAAATCCACTCCCTAATATTTTCTTTTATCGAAAATTGCATATCTATATAAAGTCAATGTTGTGTCCAAATTGATAAATTAAATTGATCTCCATCAATTAATTAATTAATTTCTTTTATTTGCTAGAGTCATTCGTGCTCACGATTGTTTTCTTGTCGGTTGGACTATAAAAGATGTATCCCTCCGTTCCCTTGGGATATCTTACAAACATGCATAATTCTGATCGACTGGCCAACTTACCTGTCTTCGACTTTAGAACATGTGCTAGACATCCCCATATTCTAAGGTGTTTTACAGATGAATTTCGTCCATTCCATCTTTCATATGACATACCAGGTCTTCAAACTCTCCACCACGATCAGATCGCAGCTTTTTAATTTGTTTCTCTAATTACTTTTTTTTCCATTTCGCATGCTTACCTAATGGATAGAAAGTCAGGAACTTTTAGAAAATTTAAAGACTTCAAAGCCGAAGCTGAAAAGCAATTAAGTAAATATTTGAAAACACTTCGATTAGATCGAGGTGGTGAATACTTGGATTTAGAATTCAAGGAATGCCTACTGGAGTATGACATTCTATCTCAACTCACAGTACCTAGAACACCACAGCAAAATGGTGTTTCAAAAAGGAGAAACCGAACCCTATTGGATATGGTTAGGTCGAATGTTGAGCTACTCATCACTGCCACTCACATTCTGGGGATAGGCACTTCAAATGGAAACCTTCATTTTAAATGCAGTGCCTTCAAACCTAGTTTACGTAATTTCCGTATATGGGGATATCCAGCACACGTTCTTAGAGCCAAGACTAAAAAGTTAAACATAAGGTCTGAAGTGTGTATATTTGTTGGCTATGCTCCAGAAACAAGAGGTGGGTACATTCCTTGAACACGACTATATGGAAAATTACAAATCTCTGAGCAAAGTAGTTCTCGAAGAATTAGCATCCAATGAGATCATACCACCTTCATCATTAACTAATAAACGATAAACCACATAAATCATTGTTCCTGTTCAGGAAACCTCGGTGTAAAGTCTTAGTGGGAGGGTTGTAAGACAACCTATTCGATATGAACCAGAGACACATGTCCTAGTGTCTGACACTAATAAGGATGATCCATTAGCCTTTAAAGAGGTGATGGAAGATCCTGGAACGGAGAAATTGCAAGATGCCATGAACCAACAAATGAAATTGATGTATTCCAATTTTATCTCGGAACGTATACATCCACCTGAAGATATCGGGCCCATTGGATATAAATAGATATTCAAGAAGAAAAGAAGTACAGATGGGAAAGTAAAGACTCTCAAGGCATGGCCAGTAGCCAAAGGATATACACAAAGGGAATGAGTCGATTATTAAGAGATATTCTCTCCCATTGCCATTCTAAAATCTATTCGCATCCTTTTAACCCTAGCCGCTAGTTTAGACTATGAAATATGATAAATGGATGTCAAGACAGCTTTTCTGAGTGGCTCTCTTGTAGAAAACATCTATATGATGCAATCAAAAGGGTTTTGTGAAAAATGGATAAGATCAGAAAGTATGCAAGTTGCTTAAATCCATTTATGGAATGAAGCAAGCATCTAGATCTTGGAATCTTACTTTTGATGAAATTATTAAATTGTATGGCTTCAAGCAAAATGTTGACGAAACTTGTTTTTATAAATACATCAGAGATAAGATAGTGGTTTTCTTATGTAGACGACATTTTACTCAATTGAAATGATGTAGAATCTTTGTCGAAAGTAAATGAGTGGTTAGCTGAAAAATTTCCAATGAAATATTTGGGAGAGGCAAGCAATGTTCTAGGCATCAAAACCTAAGCGATAGAAAGAGCAAGCTCCTGACACTTTCTCATGTAGCTTATATTGATAAGGTGCTGGAGAGATCCTCTAAGAAAAATTCTAAGAAATGTCAACTTCTGACTAGACATGGAATTGTCCTTTACATGGAGCAGTGTCCTAAGACACCTCATGAGGAAGAGGATATGAGAAAGATTCCTTATGTTTCAGCTGTTAGTAGTCTCATGTATGTAATGTAGTGAAAGCCACATATGTCCTTGAGTGAGGGCAACTGTTGTGGGTACTTTCTCAACCACCAATGATCTGATGACATGTGTAAAAGAGGCTCTCGATGAAGGATGAATAAAATAACTAAGCTCACCTGGTTAGTATCGAGGATGCTCGGATTCACAGACCTAAGTACATGTAAGAGTAGGGATAGGGTACACAAAGAGAACTCAGATAACCACGAGCACAAGGCCATCATTATTCACCAAAAGTAGTACTCAATAGGTCCAATCACCATGACATGATGTCAGTATAGCCTCTGTCTGATCATTTCAGCATTTAATGTTGAACACTTTTTGTGAAGGCTGCCTCTTTTCCGTCCAATCGAAGACAGACAGCGTGTCTTGTGAGGCTTCCCCAAAGAGGCTTCTTCGACAAGCTTCCTTCCACACAAAGAATGAGGTATAATTACATCTACCAAGAAATTTAAGAGGTATGCATTCTCTCTGCTAAGGGATTTATTCTAACTTAGGCATCGGAGGCCCTTAGGCAAGGAAACCACCCCCCGGTTCCTCGTTCTTTGGGTTCTTTGTTTATGTTTTACAGACATTAAGGCCATGAGGATTTCTAGCCAGAGGAAAGGACACATACAACATCATCATTATAGATTTCCCCGATTAGAAGGATGTCTGCACTTAGCACGAGAGACAAGCATCCATACTATTGAAGTTTTCAATACAATGAAGATATTTAATTAATAAATAATTAAAAGTACAAGTCATTTTCATTAATAATTGAGTAGTCTTTTCCGGAATGTTAATGTCGAGATATTAGAACGAAGGTACTATATATAATTAGATTATATAAAACTGAGTCACGATAAATTTAAATCTCAAATAATACCGTTGGCATACAATGTGCTCAAATTTTATTACCTTGATGATCATACATATATCTCATTGAACCTAATCTTTTTTTTTTCTTGAAAGCATAATGATATAAATAGTTGGGAATGTTAATATAGATGATGGAATCCACTCCATTATGAAGTCACGTAAATAATTCCCTTGAGTATTGATTTATGTCTATATGAGATCTCAATTTATGAAAATATCATAAATTTATCATTCATTAGATAATCAATAGGACTCAAGGAGAACAATGTAATTAGAGACGTTAATGGATTATTTCCCTAGCTCTAATCAGAACTATTTATGGTGGATTGATCTTTATGGAGCAGTAATATCAATGGACTATACAATTCTTTATGTAATTTATATCTATCATTTCAAGAGTGTAATTTTATGTTTATAGTGGAGTAACTTTAAAATTAGTAAAATTGATATATTTATTGAAGAGTTTAATAAATTATCAAATTTATGGTAGGGTTCATGGATTCCCGTGTCATTTTTATGAACACTAGTTGGACAAGTAAATGCGATAGTATGAGCTTTCTTTTGTCACATAATATATGGTAAGTACCACATTAATTAACTTTATGAAGCTAGTTGATAGGTAATAATAAGATTTCTGATGAGACCACACTATTTGTGCTTACCATATAGAATTATACCCTTTAGTATCTGATTTTTTTAAGGAGATTACATCACGTAGGGACCCTATGTGGTGTGATACTGGTCGGACACCTCACCTGGTGGGAGGTGGTCACTTATCAGAGAAGGGTTATCTAGTAAAGCTTATCATTTTAAATATTTTCTAATAATTAGAAGTGAAGATGATTTATCAGTGATCATGTAATGATTATTTGATGATTTAAATTATAGTGAATCTAATCAAGAGAGATCTAACTAGTTCAACTGTTGAATTAGTGGAGATCTCCTCCTCTAGAAGAAGGAAATTACCTGACACATGAGTCTTGTGTGGCGTGATCTAGCCGTCCATCTTCCTTAGACGAAGATGATCACCTCTCAGAATCCTATTCTTGAGACTTTCTAGCTTACATTGGTTGGTATCGCATGAGCTTGTTGGAGACCAACCTGGTCAGGTCACTTTCCCTTCATTTTAGAAGCTTAGTTCTTCAATCAATTTTCCTAGAGTAGAGTAGACCGCCACGTGGTGCCGCACCGTTGGTAGTCCAGAATACCCATAATAGTTGCCTCAGTCAAGGATCCAGTGTGAGTCCTACCAACTCAGGTGTGAAGACTTCCACGTCCTTTCCTAACCATGAGTCGAAACACATAGCTTTTTGTTTCCTTTAATTGCTCGTTATGATTGTGATTCTGCCCTACCAGAGTGTCATCATGCGTCGAGTTTGGGGGGGCTAAGTTCACTTTTGAAGTGAAATTCCATGTGCGTAGGTTGCTACTTTTGAAATTTGAAATTCACCGCTCAGAGGAGTGATGGTAAAGATAGCGTGTGAGGGAGGAAGGTGAGGGCCGCATGACTTCGTTTATCGAAGTGTCACCTGTCACATTGACATGTGCACTGATTACCTGAGCTTCTTGGTACATAAGCTGATGGCTCCTTGACCCGTTAGATTGCTCGAATGGTCCTGATCGCTTCTCTCCCAAGGCCTATAAATGAGTAGTTTTCTCCATATCGTTCAATTCCCCCTCATCTTAAACAGATGAGTTCTTTAACGACTTCCTTTTTGCCTTTATCTCCTCATTTCTGTATAAAACTGAGAGCCTCCCTTTACTTAGAGGAACTTTCTTTTAGTGCTTCTTCTTGATCTTACATGATTTGGAATCCAAGCTTTTCTAATGGATCATATATTGGTTCCTTTAAGAGTTAATTCTGAAACTGAATGGTTATTGAGCTCAAATTTATAATACAATTATAAATTGGTCGTTTACTAGTGAATTAATGGTACTTAAAGATTAAGAGGAAATTAAAAGGGTAAAATTGTAATTTTAATCATCTCTAATTTACAAACCAATAATTGGAGGACATAACTACATGAAGTGATTATATCAATGAACTACACGAGAATACACTGTAATTAATTTCAATAACTTCTAATAATGCAATTCCATATTTATAGTTGAGTAATAATGAAATTAATAAATAAGATTATTTAATTAAAGAATTTAATTAATAATCTGGTTTATTAGAGCTTAGAATTATGGTTGTATGGTCCCGAAATTATATCTATACTACAAAGTCTATGTGTGAATATTTCAGGATATGAGAAAAAGACTAACTTACAAAAGAAATTATGTTTCTGGGGCAAGTATATAATTATGAGATAAATATATATAATGAATTAATTAATAAATTATTTAATGTACTTTTTTAGAAATTAGTATTAAATAATTATATCGATTAATTTTGTATTGATCGATAAGTGATACATCATATCTGATTTGTGAAATTAGATCACGTTCAATTATTATAAGAATAGTTCAAAATTTGAATCAACTAAATATGTTATTTATGAAATAATAGATAAGCTAGTTGATTAAGATGATCAGATAAGTTAATTTTGAATTAACTAATATCTAGATATTTATCTGATTAAAATAAATAATAAATTTGAAAAAATTGCCACAAGGCATATTGGACTGTCACATGTCAATCACTGATTTTGAATCAGAGATTGACATGGAATACTGTAGTGCCACATGACACTGTAGTGTTTCTCAATTGTAGTGGGTTTTCTAAATTGTAGTGGGTTCCAGTGCAATGCCACATTTGTAATTAATTTATGAATTTATGTAAATTCCTAAAAAATCTGATGAGCCTTGACCTAGAAGATATATATTGATATTATTCTATTGGCCTCGGTGCTGGACTGCAATTAGTGTGCAATTATGTGATTAAAGGTTAATAAAAAAGCTCAGTGAGTTTTCCTAATTCTATCAGTTTTTTACTCACAATAGTCATTCTCCAAAATCTTTAGATCTAATATGATGAGTACATATAGAGACAGAAAAGTGTCTTTGATTTATTCTATGTGTCCACACACGTTCTAGTGTGTTTGAGGATTGACTTAGAAGATCTTGGTATTCTTGTAGTTTATTGTTTGTAATATTACAAGTTCGTTGTTTGTAAGGACGCTTGATAGACTACAAGAGGTAGAATTCGTATCTTTGTATGACTTAGATTTTATGTATAGATATATAATGGATCTGATCTACGATGATGCGATCGTTTATCATTTAAAAAAAATTTTAAATACAACCACTCCTTCCACCGCATGTTGCCGCGGATTCCAACACCCAGCTCGTCAGACGAGAAAGGAGCTCTGGTTAGAGCAGAAATGCTTGGCTAGACTCCACAAAACAAAAAAAAATGATGAGTGACATTGTGCTTTAGTACGTCAGTCGGGATTAAAAAGTGATGAATGGTGCAGTGCTCTAGCCCGCAAGTTGGGATATTAAATGATGTCTAGCAAAGCGTTATGGCTTGACACTGAACGGGAAAAGGATATTTGGAAAAGTGCTCCAGGTAAATGTTGAGAAGGGGCTTAAGGCATGTCTACTCGAACAGATCCCTTGCTAGTGGCAACACCACCCTTTAAGGATACAACAAGGTTGTTCGACCTGACCTCCTTCAAAGGGTGAAACCTGCCAAGAAAGGTAATGACAAAGGTAGCTTCACTACTAAGGATAACATGGATTATTGCTTAAAATATTCATAAAGCGGGGACATGGAGAGGTTAAACCTCCATCGAGGGTAAGTTAAAGCTCGAAATAATGAAGCTCGGGGAGCCTAAGGGCCAACCAAAAGTTTGAGGTTGACAGTTTATAATAGAAGCACGAAAGGAGATGGGGCCATCAAAGAAATCATGTATTCATTCAAAAAAATCAAGAACGAGAAAGATTACAGGCAAAATTAGAAGAAAAACTACAAAATGATAAATCTCCAAGAGTGTTGGTGGAAATCCTAAGTAGCCTCTGATGATGACAGTAGAGTCTCATCAATTTGAACCAAAGGTAAAGGGGACCCCCGCAACGGGACCATCTTAGGTAGCTTCCAACATCAGGAGATCAGGAGTAGCATGAGAATGTCAAGAATCATTCGCATGAATCAGACCAGGACTTTGAGGGATGACCATCGAGAATCTCATCTTGATAACTGTCGTAGCTCAGGGAGAACTCTAGGAGTAAGGCTGCCTCGAACTCAGGGGACTCTTTAAATCCCTTCACTTGTGGAGTAAACTCCCTCTCTCGACTCTCAGCCTGAACAAGCTTCTCCTCTTAAAGCCAAAACTTACTCAACATGATGTTCTCCTACCGATGAAGACTTCTGACAATCTTGCACGATCGGATAGTTGTGCCTCCAAATCCCAATGAGCTTTTTAAGCCCAAACCAACTCCTCCTTGAGGCTTATCATCCTTTCTATCGGAACACGAAGCTCGTGTATCTCCCCTGTCTGTTCTTTACTGGCTTGGCAAAGGGAATCACACTTCAAAGCCATGCCGGTGAACTCGGCCTTATACTTCGAAGCAGCTTCTGCTACCATGAACATCACAGATCTACAACGGCCAAAATGCACTGGCATCGTGACATTAACGAACGGGTAAGGAAATGACAAACAGACCTGAAAGGTATAGGAAGTGATGGTAATTACTCCCAAGGTGTGATCCATATAAGCATCAGCAAGCTCTGCCCCCAACAGCTTGAGAAGGGCAGCTCCCTTCTTAGGGTCCATTTACCAGACCACCATTCTAGTAACCTCTTCACCTCTCCCAAGAATCGGTCCCAAGGACTAAGATTCCCTGTCCTTGTAACCGATGGCATTAGAGCCTTGTGTTTCTGACCACAAGGAAGAGAACCACCTCATGAAGAATGGGTGCAAGGGAAGACGCAACCCACCTTCCAGAGCAGTCAAGTACAAGTCAATTCCTCCGTGACGAGGGGCACTAACTCTCTCACCATCCTCTGGCAGCCGTAGATGAACACATTAGAGGAGATGATACTTCTTTCGGATAAGAACTAGGTCCTTCTTGTCAGGAAAGATGGGTAGTCAACGGCCCTCAACGACAAGAACCCCTACTTGTACTCGCATCACGTTTAGGATCAGAACGAGAACCGCCAGTCTCGGTCGGTGAACATGAATCCATTTGGTACCTAGCAACCAATTGGGAGAAAGAAGAGGACGTCCTAGGCATTCGTATCACTAAATCTCCAAAACAAAAGTCACTAGTCTAATTTACAAACAAACCTTAACGAGTGAATCAAATGATCTAGTAGACATGTGAATGAGTTCATGACTACTCAAGATTTAGAATGATCTATATATAATCATCAAATTGATTTGTATTAAATATTTATGATAAATGGTAACTTAATAAAGATATTAATCCACATCAACCATGGGCCGATGACCAACGCAAACAAAGGGTTCACCACACAACTGTATCGACGATAAGAAAATCACCATGAACAGAACACCAGTGACTTTGCGACATGGCATTTGATGGATGATGAAAGGGGAATCTCTAGAATGGAGGAACCTCTAGAAAAGGGAAGGATTACGATCCTTCTAAGAAGAATATTCAGGGTGAAGGATGATAATTGACAAGAGTTTCAACTTTGTTAAGAAGGCAAGGATGAAAGAAACAATAAGGAAGACTGCCTATTTATAGGCCTTGATTGAAGGATGAAACCACCCATTTAATGGGGGTATCTAAATTAGCCATGATGGCAACCTGCTGGAACCATCCTATGGCTAGTAAATGACCATTTTATGAATCGACGAGTGGATTGTGGAAGACCAAACATCGTCCAATCAACCGCAGGGATGAAACAATGTGTCAGGAATGAAATGACATTAATCAGGCTCCCTTACACGCATCTACACGTCATTAATGTCCCCACTCTCAAGAAGTTAACTCTCTTTAAATGAGGAAAAGGTGAAACGACGCACGCACAAGTCATGACAAAAATCAGAGTCGAAATTAATTCGATTTGGTGCAATCCTCTCTGAGGAGCAAATTCTAAACACAAGTATGGAATACTAAGGACAGGTGAAGCTCTTAGCCTATCACCCCACAAAGGCATCTCGGATGACGAGCTCAGGTAATGAAGTCTTCTGACCAAGTGTATAGACATCTTAGTGAAAATACTTTATATAATGAGATTATATATGCCTGGACCGATGTGAATTAGTATCTTTATCAATTTGATGATTATATGTAGATCAGTCTGAATCCTTAGTAGTCATGAATTCCTATACATATCTACTAGATCTTTTGATTCACACGTAAAAGTTTGTTTGTAAAATAAGCTAGTGATTTTTGTATTTGAGATTTAGTCATGTGGATGACTGGGAACATGATCTTACAAGATTTGGAATCCAAGCATTTCTAACGGATCGTATATTAGTTTCCTTAAGGGTTAATTCTGGATCTGAATGATTATTTAGCTTAAATTTATAATAAGATTATAAATTAGCCATTCACTAGTGGATTAATGGTACTTATGGATAAAAAGGTATTTCAAGGGGTAAAATGATAATTTTGACCAGCTCTAATTTACAAACCAATAATTGTAGGACAGAACTACATGAAATGATTATATCAGTGGAATACATGATGATACTATATAAATACATTCTAAATCACTAAGAGTTCACTTCCACATTTATAGTGGAGTAATATTGGAATTAATAAATAAGATTATTTAATTAAAAATTTGGTTTAATGGAGCTTAGGATTATAGGTCCATGATCCCTAAGTCACCTATGTACTACGCTGTCTAGGGTGTGAATATTTCAGGACAGGAAAAAAGGACTAATTGGCAAAAGGAATTTTTCCGGGGCAAGAACATAATTATGAGATAATTATGTGTGATTAGTTAATTATGAATTAATGAATTAAACTATATAAAATATATATAAATTTTGGAAATTTTATATATATATAAATAATTATATCGATTATTTTTCTAATTATCGATAAGTGAGACAGAATATCTAATTTATGAAATTAGATAATTTAATTATTATTAGA
Source organism: Datisca glomerata (assembly GCA_003255025.1). Taxonomy (NCBI): domain Eukaryota; kingdom Viridiplantae; phylum Streptophyta; class Magnoliopsida; order Cucurbitales; family Datiscaceae; genus Datisca; species Datisca glomerata. Next base: position 140,052 of record QANY01004943.1, on the reverse strand, counting down.
TAATAATTTAAATCAACTAAATTTGTTATCCCTAAAATTCTGATACACCATTATCGAAAAAATATACAGATATTATTCTAATGGCCTCATTTGATGAATCAGTTCATCAAAAATTGAATTGAGAACACAGTTGATGTTAGAGTGATTCTCCTCTATGATTAATAATAGTTAATGAAAACTCTGAAAGAATAATTATCGTGTTTTTTTAGAGAATTGTCTCACTAAAGTCATTCTTAGTAAATATCTAGATCTCATGTGTTGAGTACATCTAGAGATAAATAAAGTATTTTGTAATATTCTACGTGTCCACACATGTCCTAGTGCATTGATGGTTGATTTCGAAGATTTTGGTGTGGATCTCAGAGCGTTGGAACGGTTTCGTGGGACGAAGGATTGATCGATTTTGCAATGATGCTTGATATAGACTAGATGAGGTATTTAATTCTTAACCTTATATCCATTCGATTTAATATATGAATATATAATGAATCCTGATTGAAAAGATTTTTTCAATAAAAGTTTTATTTTTGAAAAATCGTTGCATCATGCTTGATTTCTTTTTATCTAAAAAAATTTATTTTTATTAAATTTTTTTAAACGCCTCCACTGCGCATGCGCCACGTTTCCCAACATAATGGACTACACGATATTACTCAGTAAGTATATTTTGTAATTACTAAGAGTGCAATTTCATATTCATAGTGCGATAATAATAGAATTAATAAATGAGATTATTTAACTAAAGAGTTTAATTAATAATCTGATTTATTGAAACTTAGAATTATGGTCCGTAGTCCCCAAACCACCTCTGTACTACACAGTCTAAAGTGTGAGTTTTTTAAGGCATAAGAAATGACTAGCTTGCAAAAAGAATAAAGTTTTCAGGGTAAATATATAATTATGAGATAGTTATGTGTTATTAATTAATTATGAATTAATTAATTAAATTAATTATTTTAATTTTTAGAAATTATAATTAATTAACTATATAACGATTAGTTACGAATTAATCAATGATGAGACAATATATTTGATTTATAAAGTTAAATAGTGTTAGATGATTATGAGATAATAATTTAATTTTGAATTAAGTAATTGGTTAATTTTGAATTAACAGATATGTTGGTTGCAAGGTTTTTATCAAATAAGTTAATTTTGAATTAATGATATTTATGATTATTTGAAATAATACATAGATATTTATCTGATTAAATAATTAATTTTCAAAATTGTCATGTGACATATTGGATTGTCACACCCCAATCACTGATTTTGAATTAAGGATTGGCATGGCACACTAAAATGCCACACGACACTACAGTGGTACACGGCACACTGCAGTGTCCCACGACACTATAGTGGTGCACGACACGCTGCAGTGTGGCGTTGACTGCAGTGGGTTTCACTACAGTGGTGCATTTGTAATTAATTATCATTTTATGGAAACCATTAACCTAATAAGCATTAACCTAGAATATATATTGATAATATTTTATTGGCATCAAAGGGATCTGAATGATTAATCAAATCTCTGTAAATTCTCTAATTCTCTCTTAAAGTTTTGTCTCAAAGTCATTCTCCAAATCTTCAGATCTCATGTGTTGAGTACATCTAGAGATAGAAAATTGTTCTTGATTCATTCTACGTGCCCACAAACGTTTTAGTGTATTTGAGGATTGATTTGAAAGATCTTCGTGTGGATCTCAAAGTCTGTTTATTGTGGAATTGAGCGTTCATTATGTTTACAAGAAGATGTCGATGACGCTTGATAGATTTCAAGAGGTAAATTTTTTTTTGAATGTCTATTATTTTAATGTATATACATATAATGGATCTGTGTGAAAAATAGTTTTTCACCAAATTATTGTTTGGGACCTGTGGCGTCGCGATTATTTTTTCAATCAATAAAATTTTTTATATCCCCCACTCCGCTGCGCGCAATGCGATTTTAAAAATTAGTATGCGAGCGGTCTCTATATATGTATACATTAAATGTTGTGTGAGTTTTTTTGCATTATTCAATAGATGTTTTGATATGAATGAATGAAAGGATGATTATGTTTTTTAATGTATAGTAAATGATGGATCGTTAATTGTATGGTGACTTTTGGGTTTAGGCTTTGTTCTTTTTTTTTTCCTTTAGATCATGTGTAAGCCGTTTGGGGCATAGGATTTTTGAAATTTTATTTTGAATATCATGCTGTAAAAATTCTGACGCAAGAAAAGAAGGAACGCATGAGACGGATACGAAGGAGAAAAGGAGGAGGAGTTCCGCGACAAAACTCTATTGCCAGCGGCGGCGGGATTGCCCCGCCACCACCGCAAGACACCGGCAGTGGCTCCTGGAGTGGCCCCTCCAGCAGTGGCCAGGCAGCCGACGACGGCGGTGGGAATGTCCCGCTACCATCATCAAAGGTAATCCTTATGGCTGCTAGGGTACAAGGCGCAAATGCCCTTGTATCATGGTGTCTTGATCCTATGGTGCTTCGCAAAAACCCTAGTCCAATTTTTATTATTTAGTTTTTAAATTAATGTAATTTTAAAAATTAGTTATCGATTTTAATTTTTTAAAAATCAAAATTATTTAATTTTTTGGGTTTGACCCAAGTTTAATTCATCATTAAATTTTTTTTGACTAATTAAATCCAATTAATTTAAAAGGATAATTAATGGGGCTATTTAATTAGAAAAAATGTTTTTCTTAATTAAATGGATTTTTCTCAAAGCTTGAAGATTATGAAGACGAACATCTAACAGAGAAGGTGTATCTTTTGGAAATATGTATTCTTGAAGCCCGCCTTGTAATTATTTCTAATTTTCAAATGTTGAAATTTAGAAATACTCAATAGTCACTTGGTTCAACATTTGTTTATTTATTTATGTAAAAAATGGGTATTGATTTGATTAATAACATGACCATGCATTAGTCGATCACATGCTATACATGAAACTCTACACAATTTTTATTTAATCATGTATCTCAATAGTAGAAACATGATTTATTAGGGATTGTCTTAATGTGTTTATATGAATTGTTATGCGAAATCAATTGCATGTAAAATACTAAGTTTTAATTAGTTAAACTTGGCAATCACATCACTCTAATAACACGCGTTTAGTTAGGCATTTAGGATAACCAACTTTACTAAAAGTATTTTATTTAAGTTTGATAAATGTAATTAGTTGGTTATCCTAAGTTCAACTAAATTAGTCTTAGGATCTTTAGAAGGTTAAATGAACTTAGGGCAATTATATTTGATTTATAATTAATTTGACATTCATAGGGTCATTGTAACTAGTAATTAGCTTAAAATAAATTGATTATTTAAGTAGAAATATATTAATTACAAATAGTAAGTGCGAGAAGGTTGACATGTCAATGTGGCCTATGGTCTCCATTATTAGTACAACAACGTGAGATATGGTGAGGGCATCGACACAACTTTATTTTCATTCCCCTAAGGAAGATTTCAAACTGTATCAATATCAAGATAAACTGCTTATGAAGATAGGATTATGTGATATATTTTAGACTTGACTGAGCCTAATGCGGCATTTTTTAAACTAAGTCATGGATTCTGATATAATGAGTTACACTCAAAAAGTCACAATTAAGTTTTGAAGTGAGTAATTGTGACTTGACCAAATAAACGGTACATTATTATTAAAGCAAAAAATATGATATATTTTAAGTTTTAATTAATAAAGATGTGAATGTCTCATATACAGTTTAAAATTAATATGAATGACCCTAATGCGGCACATTAATTGTTAAATTGTCTTGCCAGGGACTAGTAACTATTAAGTTTATGTGTTTGATATATTGCATTCATACATCACATTTACTTTCTGAAATTTTGATATTTATTTCAATTATATTGAATAATGTATGTTCAATTTATTTTTAGTTTTTAATTTGTCTATCATGGGGAAACTCTATTACTGCTTTACTTGCACTCAAAAAATTGAATGGAGATAACTTCATAAGATGAAAATCGAATTTGAATTTGATGCTGATATGTGAGAACTACAAGTTTGTTCTTACTGAGGAATATGATTGGGAGCCCGTTGCCGATGCCCCGAAAAACATTCGGGACAAATTTGATGCTTGGATTCAGTCAAATAAGAAGGCTAAGTGCTACATACTTGTGAGCATGAATGATGTTCTTCAAACAAAGCATGAAAGCATGACAACTGCCTATGAGATTATGGAATCTCTACAGGCGATGTTTGGGCAGCAATCTGATCAAAGTCATCATGAAGCTACTAGGAGCTACCTGACTACTAAGATGAAGAAAGGTACTTCTATGTGTGAACATGTTTTTAACATTATCAACATAATGCATGAGGTAAAAGTACATGGGGCTTGTTGAAATTATGTCCATAAAGTAGGGTGTAATAACTATTTTTGAGTATTTAGATATTTCTTTGACATTTATGTATTACTAAATTTTATAAATAAATGAAAGTTTTCTTTAATTAAAGTGTGTTTATAATTTACTTAAATTCTGGAACTATTATCAATGTAAGGAGAGTAAACACCAAACAGTCTTCCAGAGAAACTTTTCTGAGATAATTCAAAATATTATTCGCAGTTTTAAGATCGACTGGACAATCGAGATCTAATTATGACTGTGAGGATGAACCAAAGGATGCCAGTCTTGGAGCATGGGAGTGGAGCCTTTAACGGTTGACCTACACATGCTATAGAACATATTGAATATACCAGTAACAATTTAGTTTAGAGCAAAATCATTTATCTAGCTCTAAATCTAATTGTTACACAGTAATGGTATTTTCATAATTACCTTAATACTAAGGTGTATACGAAATTTGACTTAGTTACTTGTGATCTTTGATATGCCAAATGAGTGAGTTTGAATTGCAAGACAATACCTCGGCTGTGGGACCGTGATTCAATAATATTAGAGTTATTTGATTCAGATATATGAAATTCGTGGTAAGATTGCATTAGCAACAGTATCACCTTATGCTTTATCTATGAGTGTGTGAATAAATAAACCAGGCCTGGTACTCGATGACATGAGTCATTGAATAAGATATGGTGATCTGTATGAGACACTTCACTGATATGACTTTCTTATTCGCAGTCAATAAAGGAATTAATGAAATAATATCTAGAGAGGTAAAATGATAATTTTACATCCTCTATTGGTACTGATATTCACAAAGGGTAACATTATAAAATATCATGTGGGCCGTGAAATGAAAATGTTTATTTGCACCAACAGAAAATGTAGCACGCACGAATCGAGAGTTGATTCGACGTCGGACCTATAGTGAAAATAAATTAACTAGGTATTTGAATCCCATAGCTTTATTCATGTGGGTCCATTCGGTCTCAGGAGTGGCTCATAAAAACACGAATGAGAAACAACGTCAGTTGGACCAAAAACATGTTTTGGTCTAAGGTACACTTCCCAAACCCATATTGATGGGTGTCATGACTAAATTAGTGAAGAGAAGACCAAAATTAATTAATTTTTTATTTTATAATTATTAGTTAATTAGAAAATAAAATTAATTAATTAATTGACATGGATCAATTTAATTCATCAATTTGTATTGATGAATTTGGACACAGTCTTGCTCTAGGGGAGATGTAAAAAATCACAAATAGCAATGCACGTGGAGATGAATATCAGCAATTTAACATATGTAAATTCTGTAATTATTATATAAGAGATTGCATTAGGGGTGCATCCCTAACGCTAATCATAGTGTGTGATTATTCAGAGGAGAAAAGAGTTTCTCTCCCCTCCCTCCTACAAATGCCACTGAAAACTATCAGAGGAAGAAGAAAAAATGTTTTTTCTTTCTCAACTGTTTAGAGAGCCCATACTCTATTCCTAACAATATCCTTGTGAGACATACTTCCGAATCCTACGGGTGGTTATTGGTGTGAAGATCAATTGAAGTTCTGTGAATCTCAAGAACGAAGAACACAAGACAAATAATTGTATCCCACCAAATCAGAATTTCTCTAATATAAGAAAATGTATAATTTGTTTCTATCTTTTCTTAGTACATTAATCTAAATATATATGATCATCGAGTGATTTTATATTTAATTCGATTACATATTTGTTTTGAAATTTTTTGTTATTTCACCCACGAACCGTTCGTGGTTCATTTATTTTCTTCTAGAAGTAAAACCCGATCCAAAAATTAGTATCAGGGCATAAGGTTCTTGATTATACATATTCTATCATTACACATATATGTATTAATGGATATTGACACATATATTTATATGGTAGATTCAAAGGATGTTTGAATGTGTTTTATGAAAGGATTCCAATCGACTGGCTCTAGGCGTTATTTTTCTACTTTAAAATTGATGTACGCCAAAATTGAGACATAGTATTTTATGTAATTTAATTTTTACAAGTATTGTATCATTAAATTCCCTATAATTCATCGTCGCACGAATCCAGAGATGTCATCGTTCGCTCCGCGCCACCACTACCTGCCACCGTCCCCTGGGCCGTAGGTTAGCTAATTAGGGTTTAGGAAACCTTAAGGTTTAGGAAAACTTAGGGTTTTGGAAACTTTGGCGTGCATAAGACCATCTGGGCCCTTGGGTTGACGTGAACCCACCAAGCGTATTGACGTGTTGGACTGAGCAAGGGTTGCTTGGCCCAAATGATTCGTAGAGACTTGGGATTTTATTCCAAGCCCAATCTAGTCCCTAAAAAATTAAATTTATTTAATTTGGTAATTTTCAACACTAATTAATTAGAATTTATTTTACAAATTATTTTTAAGAATAAATCAATTTATTAATTTACTTGGTACTTTATTTATCAAAGTGAAAATTGATAGAAAACTACAAAGAGGTGGGACTTCCTGAAGGAGAATGAGACAATTACAGAAGTCATGAAGACTAATATTTAAATTATTATAATTTATTTATTATTTTTATGGATTCTAATTAGAAATGAGACATAGAGGGGTTAATTTCAAATGCATGATTTATTATTAATCTCGGATCATCATATAACATGTCATATAGAAATAATGATATGCCAATATCAAAATACCATGTAACATGTACATGCATCATTGTAGTTTAAATTTATATTAGGTTATAATTTTAAATACAATGCGAATTTTATAAAATTGATGATTTTCAATTTTGATTTACATTTCATAAAAGTTTATAATTTGGAAAACTTTTTTTTCAAATCTATAAAGAGTTATGTTTTTTTTTTGTTGAAACAGCAACGAAAAATCCATTTTTCCAAAAAATAAGTAGGAGGGTCGTTTACGTTGAAACGTTCCCGAAATCCCTAACGCACACTTAATCCTGGCACGGGAGATGGTTTCTAACGCACACTTAATCCTGGCACAGGAGATGGTTTAGAGCCATCCTAGTAGTCCTCTCTTCAGTGGGAGAAATTTGGAAATCATGTCGCTTTGAGTCATCGACTTGCTTGCGAAGTTAAAGCTTGTAAAAGAAATGGTGAGGCAAGATCGTTCCTAGACGAACTCTTAGTTCATAACAACCTTTAAAGCTGATGCATTCGTTAAACACTTTGACTGAACCACATTGGAATCTCTCATAGGAGCTAGTCAATGGGGCTAAGCTGACCAAAACCATCGGTGATTGGTTGAGCTGGATGTAGAGACATCTTCAGAAGCGTTAACCAAACGAGAAGTGTCTCGATGCGATAGGAGGTAGGTCTGGCGTTGTCCCTAGATGAGACGAGATATCATTGTTGATCATAACATCATGGAAGAAATATATTTTTATCGGTTTTCTTAATTATTTAAGTATTTGCATCATGCATCATACTTTCCTAATGATTAAGTATGTATTTAAACCACTTTATTAATTTTTTCAGTAATCACCTCATTATCCCCACTCTCAACAATCTTGAACGCAAATAAACTCACTGATGAAAATTACGTGGATTGGAAACGTAATCTTGATATCGTGCTGATTGTAGAAAGCATAAGTTCATGCTCACCACCCCTTGTCCCCTTGAGCCTATTGTTGAATCGACTTAAGAGGAAAATGATGCCTATGCTTCTTGATTGTGTTCTGATGAGATCGCCAGGTGTTACATCTTGACATATGTTAGAAATGTGTTGCAATATAAACATCAAAGCATGGAGATCACCACTGATATGATGTTGAACATCACCGAAATGTTCGATGATCAGGGTCATCAAGCCAAACAAGCTGCTGTGCGAAGCTTCATGAACTGCTAGATGAAACCTGAAACTCTTGTTAGAGAACATATGATGCTGAATGAGATGGAGACCATAAGAGCTGAGGTGGATGGTGAGACTCAAGTTGATATGATCCTCGAAACCCTGCTAGACACTTTTAAGAACTTCAACTTAATTATTCGATGAATAAGTTGAGGTACTCTTTTCTAGAACTTATATGAAAGAGTTGCAAGCTACTAAGACTATTTCTAAAGGGAAAGAGGAAGAATGGAGAGGCAAACTTTACTAGAAGTAAGCCTTACACCTCTGGCACAAAAAAGAAACACAAGAGAGGTCTGAAGAAAGCTAAGAAGGAGAACATGAAAGCTGTGAAAGGCAAGGGCCCTATGAAAGTGGACAAGTCGAAAGACAAGTGTCATCATTGAGGATTCGCTGGTCATTAGAAATGCAAGTGCCCAGATTATCTCAAGGAGTTGAAATGCAAAGGTACATTAGTTGTTACCAAAGCCTATTGTGTGGCTGACTTTACTTTTATGTGAATTGTAGACTCTACAGCCACTAACCATATTTATTGTTCGCTGCAGGGGTTTAGGAAAAACAGAAGGCTTAACGAGGGCAAGTTTAGCTTCCGTTTCTGTTGGGGAAATGGAGTACTAGTGTCGGCAGTATCAGTTGAAACTATTAAATTTTTATTTGAGAATAGTTATTTGGTTTTTCGTGATGTTTATTATATCCCGATTTTTTGGAATCTTATTTCAGTAGCTAGTTTAATTGAGCGAGGATTTTCTTTGGATTTCATTGATAATGATACTAGTACTTTTAGAAATGAATGCTTAATTACTACTACACGCTGATAAACAACTTATTCTATGTAAAACTAAAAGTTCAATGATATGTGACACTGAAGTAAATACTGATTTACAAAGGGATAGTAAAAGGTTGAAGTCTGATTTAATCGATCTAACCTACTTGTGGCACTTGCTTCTTGGTCACATTAGCCTATAGAGGATTAAAAGACTACCAAAGGATGGTCCATCACAAAATTTAAGTGTGGGATCACTACTCACATGTGAATTCTGCATAGAAGGCAAAATGACAAAGAGTCCCTTTAAGGGTGAAAGAGCTACTCAATGCCTCGAACTCATATGTAGTGATGTATGCGGGCCACTGAATATCCAAGCAAGAAGAGGTTATGAATATTTTGTAACATTCACAATAGACTACACACGTGTTGGACATATTTATCTAATGCACCAAAAGACTGAAACCTTTGAAAAGTTCAAAGAGTACAGGGCTAGGGTCAAGAAGTAATTAGATAAACAAATCAAAATTCTACGATCGGATCATGGTGGAGAGTATTTGCTAGGAGAGCTCAAAGATTTTCTTAAGGAATAGCTTATTCTTTCTCAACTTACAACATCTGACACTCTAGAATAAAATGGTGTGTCAGAGAGAAGAAATCTAATTGTATTAGATATGGTTAGATCCATGATGAGTTACTCATCCTTTCCAGATTTATTCTGAGGATGTGCCTTGGAAACAACTGCATATCTTCTAAACTAAGCTTTGATAAAAATGGTGCCTAGTACACCATATGAAAGATGGAGTGGACAAAAGTCATCCGTAAAATACCTTTGCATATGGGGATGCCCAGCATACATGTTAAGACCAAAGACAAGCAAATTGGTCAATCGATTAGAATTACACCTGTTTGTAGGATATCCTAAGGGAACGAAGAGATACTTTTTTATAGTCCAACCGACAAGAAAACATTCGTGAGCATGAATGTACATTTTCTTGAAGAGGACAACATAAGAAGTATGAAGCCGAGAAGCACACTTGTGCTAAAAGAATTATTGAGTGGGAGGACAATGACTTCCCATTTAAGACCTGTGCCCGATTCAATAATGGAAGAACCACAGTTGGAGTCGGAGCTCACAGAGCCTTGACGTAGTGGGAGGTTTTTTAGACAACCTGACATGTACATGTCTTATGGAAATGCCTTGACGTCAATCTCAAATATGGCTGGTCCTAAAGCAAACCTATGATAAGACATCACAAACGTCGAGATATAATCGATGTACTCAAACATAGTCTGGAAGCTTATAAATCATCCTGAAGGATTAAAATCTGTAGGGTTTGAATTGATTTAAAAAAAGAAGAGAGGTCTAAATAAGAATGTAGAGACATTCAAAGCTAGTTTGTAGCCAAGGGCTACACCCAAAAGGAAGGTATTGATTATGAGGATACCTTATCGCCGATGGTCATGCTTAAATCCATCTGATCCTCCTGTCCATTGTTACTACCCTCGATTATGAAATCTAGCAGATGGAGGTCAAGACTACTTTTTTGAATGGAAATCTTGAAGAGCGCACTTATATTTCTCAACCAGACGAGTTCATAGAGAAAGGCTAAGAGGATAAGGTTTGTAAACTATTGAAGTCCATTTATGGACTTAAGCAAGCATCAAGATTATGGAATAGCAGGTTCGATGAAACTGTCAAGAACTTCAATTTTGAGTAGTTAGTGGATGAAACCTATGTGTATAAGCTGATACGTGAACGGAAGGTGGTTTTTCTGGTTTTATACGTGGACCATATTCTACACATTAGAAATGATATAGGAAAATTCTTTAATATTAAGATATGGCTTGCAAAGCAATTTGATATTAAGGATCTTGGAGAAGCTGCCTTTGTCCTATGTATTCAGATCTTTTAGAATTGAAAGAACAAATAGTTGGCACTGTCTCAAGCATCTTATATTGAAAAGGTCATGGATCGCTTCAGTGTGCAAAACTGTAAGAAGAGATATCTTACCTTTTAGGATGGAGTTAGCCTCTCCAACGAGCAATCTCCTAAGACTCCTAAAAAATAGGTAGACATGAGAAAGACTCCCTATGCCTCAGCCATTGGAAGTCTCATGTATGCAATGCTTTACACTAGGCCAGATATTTGCTGGACTCGAGCATTGGAATGTTGTCAAGCATATTCTCAAGTATCTAGGAGAATGAGGAACTACATGGTTGTGTATTTAGGTATTGACCTAAATATGAAGGGTTATACCGATTCCAATATCCGAGCAGACAAGGATTCTAGGTGGTCCACATCAGGATCGTTGTTCATCCTTAATGGTGAAGCAGTGGTATGAAGAAGTATCACACAATCTTGCATTGCTAATTCGAACATGGAAGCTGAGTATGTGGCGGCTTGTGAAGATGCAAAGGAAGCTGTCTGGTTTAGAAAGTTCCTAAAGACTCAGGAAGTCATTCCAGATGCTGACAAACCCATGACACTTTATTGCGATAACAGGGGGTCAATAGCAAACTCGAAGGAACCGAGGAGCCACAAAATATCCAAACACATAGAGCGGAAGTATCACCTCATTAGAGAGATTATTCAGTGTGGATATGTTGTAGTAACACACATGTCGATGGTCAACAACCTCGCAGATCCATTCACGAAGACTTTAAGCAGTAATGTCTTTGATGGTCATCAGAAGGGCATGGGGATATGAAATTGTACACTCCTACTTTAGTCCAAGTGGGAGATTATTGGAATTATGTATATAAAGTAAGGTGTAATATAATTTATAAGTATTTAATTATTTCTTTGACATTTATGTATTACTGAATTTTATAAATAAATTAAAGTTTTCTTTAATTAAATTGTGTTTATAATTTACTTAAGTCCTGGAACTATTATCAAAGTAAGAAGAGTGAAAACTGAGCGGTCTTCCAGACAAACTCCTATAAGATAGTTCAAAATATTATTCACAGTCTTAGGATCGACTGGACAACAAGACCAATTATGACTGTTAGGTTGAATCAAAGGATGCCGGTTTAACAGTATGGAGTGGAGACTCTAATCGTTGACCTAGACATGTTATGAAACATGTTGAATAGATAAGTAACCAATTAGTTTAGAGTAATGTCGTTTATCTAGCTCCAAATCTAATTGTTACACCTTCAGGGTATTTTCATAATTACCTTAATCCTGAGGTGAATACGAAACTTGAATTAGTTACTTGGGATCTCTGATATGCCAAAGGAGTGAGTTCAAATTGTCGGACAAACCTTAGTTGTTGGGACCGTGATTCAACTATGTTGGAGTTGCGTGATTCACAGATATGGAATTCGTGGTAAGATTGCAATAGAAACAATATCACCTTATACTTTATTGGATGAATGTGTGAATAAATAATCTAGTCCTAGTAGTCGATGACATGAGTTATTGAATGAGACATGCTGATCTGCATTGGATACTTCACTAATATGTTTTTCTTATTCACAGTCAATAAATGAGTTAAGAAAATATTAACCAAAAATGTGATGGGTGTCGTCGCTAAATTAGTGAAGACCAAAATTAATGTTCACACTAATTTACTTTGTCAATTTGAATTGATGAATTGAACATAGTTTTGGGTCTAGAGGAGATGTTAAAAATCACATATAGCAGTGCACATAGAGATGAATTTTGACAATTTAACATATATGGGTATATGTGTAAATTCTATAATTATTATATAAGGGACTCCATTAGGGTAACATTACTAACCTTAATCATAGTGTATGATTATTAGAGGAGTAAAGAGTTTATCTCCCCTCCCCTACATTTGCCATCGAAAACTATCAGAGGAAGAAGATTCTTGTGAGATATATTTCTGAATCCTACAAGTGGTTGGTGTGAAAATCAATTCAATTTCTACGAATTTTAATAGCGAAGAATGTAAGACAAATAATTGGATCCTACCAAATCAGAATTTTTCCAATACAAGAAAATGTATAAATTGTTTCAATCTTTTTCAATACATTTTTCTGAATATGTATGATCCTTGAGTGGTTTTATATTTAAGTCGATTAAATATTTGTTTTGAAATTTTTTTATATTTCACCCACGATCGTTCATGGTTCATTTATTTTGTTCCAAAACTAAAACCCTATGCAACAGGTCTACCATTGATGAGTGAACTAAGTCACCATTATAATTGAATCGCTCACACCTACGTTTTCTGCATCCACTACCAACCATGTTATGAACAAGTTTCAATTCAATATGACCCAATTTTTTAATGAACTACATACTCTTGAGTCACTCAACAAGTGTATGACCAAAGAGAGTAAGGAAAATGTGACTGAGCAAAAGCCTTCTTCCACTATTGTTAATAGTAACAAAAGGAAGAAGAACAATGGAAAGGACAATGGTAAGAATAAGAAAGGAAAGAAAGCCAAGAAGTCACCTAAGGCCAAGAAGAACAAGAAAGACAACAACTCTAAGATGAAATAACTTAAGAGAAAATGTTTTTATTGGGGAGCTGAAGGTTACTGGAAGAGAAATTGTAACAAGTATCTCTCCGAGCGAAAAAGAAAGGAAATTTTTATTTACTTGCACTTGAAGCTTGTTTAGTGGAAAATGATTTGTCATTCTGGAATATAAATTCTTGCGCCACTAACCATGTTTGTTCTTCTTTGCATATGCTTGATTTTTTAAGGGAGCTTGTTAATGGCAAGGTTGTAATGAGAGTTGGTATTGGTGCGCTCATTTTAGCAAAAGCATTAGGAACAGCCCGTTTAAGTTATGAAAATAAATTTTTTGTTTTGAACGTTTATTTTATTCCAGGTTTTTCTAGAAATTTAATTTCTTTATCTTTGTTGCATGAACAAAATTTTGATGTTTCCTTTAGTAGTAATATGTTTGTTATTTCAAATAATGGTTCCAATATTTTTCATGCAAAAGTTTTAAATGGACTATATACGCTTCAACCAGCTAAACGAACATTAAATAATTCAGCATTATTTAAAGTAGCAAATCCAAATAGTAACAAACGACAAAAAGTTTGTCAAGAAGATGATATGTATCTTTGGCGTATTAGGTTGGAACATATTAATCTTGACAGAATAAACTGGTTAACAAAGCATGGTGCATTAGGAGAACTAAAAGTTAGAAATCTACCAGTTTGTGAATCATGTCTAGAGATAAAATGACCAAGAGACCTTTCTCTGCAAAGGGTCAAAGAGCCAAAGAACCACTTTAGCTAGTACAGAGAGACGTGTGCGGACTGATCAATGTACAAGCTAGAGGTGGGTATGAGTATTTCATCACTTTTATTGATGATTACTGAAGATACAGTGATACTTACCTAATGCAAGAAAGTCTGAAACTTTTAGAAAGTTTAAAGACTTTAAAGAAGAAGCTAAAAAGCAATTAGGTAAATCTCTGAAAACATTTTGATCACATCGAGGTGGTGAATACTTAGATTTAGAATTTAAGAATTACCTGCTGGATATGGTATTCAATCCCAACTCACAGCACTTAGAACATCACAGCAAAATGATGTTTCAGAAAGGAGACATAGAACCTTACTAGTGATGGTTAGGTCAATGTTAAGATACTCATCACTACCACTCATATTCTGAGGATATGCACTTCAAACGGCAACTTACATTTTGAATGTAGTTCCTTCTAAGTTTGTAAGAAAAACTCATGTAGACTTATGGAATGGCTCCAAACCTAGTTTGCGTCATTCCCACATATATGGGTGTCTGGCTCACGTTCTAAGATCTAAGACTGGAAAGTTATACTCAAAGTATAAAGTGTGTATATTTGTTGGCTATTCTTCAGAAACAAGAGGTGGTTACTTTTATAGTCACAAGGATAAAAAAGTCTTTGTATCGACAAATGCTACTTTCCTTGAACATAACTATCTGGTGAACTACAAACCTTAGAGTAAAGTAGTTCTTGAAGAACTCACATCTGATGTGATCATACCATCTTCATTATTAAGTGATAAATGACAAATCATAGAAACCAATGTTCATGTTCAGGAAACCCCATTGTAATCTCGTAGTGAGAAGGTTATAAGACAACCCATTCGCTATGGATAAGAGACAAATTTCCTAGTGTCAGATAATAATAAGGAAGATCCATTAACCTTTAAAGAGACAATGGAAGATCCTGAAAAGAAGAAATGGAAAGATGCAATGAACCAAGAAATAGAAACGATGTACACCAATTCTGTTTAGGAACTTGTAGATCCACCTGAAGAAATTAGGCCCATTGGATGCAAATGGATCTTCAAGAAGAAAAGAGATGAAGATTGAAAAGGAAAGACTTTTAAGGCACGACTAGTAGCCAAAGGCTTTACTCAAATGGAATAAGTCGATTACGAAGAGTCATTTTCTCTCGTTGCCATGCTAAACTCCATTCATATTTTTTATCCATAACCGCTAGTTTAGACAATGAATTATGGTAAATGGATGTAAAGATAGCCTTTCTTAATGGCTCTCTTGAAGGAAGCATCTATATGATGCAACCAGAAGGGTTCATGTAAAAGGGGCAAGATCAGAAAGTATGCAAGTTGCTTCAATTCATTTATGGATTGAAGCAAGCATCGAGATCTTGAAATCTTACCTTTGATGAAACTATTAAATCATGTGGCTTTGAACAATATGTTGACAAAGCTTGTGTTTATAAATACATCAGAGATAAGAAAGTGGTTTTCTTAGTTCTTTATGTAGACGATATTCTACTAATTAAGAACGATGTGAAAACATTGTCAAAAGTAACAAAGTGGTTAGCTGAGAAATTTTAAATGAAATATTTGGGAGAAGTGAGTTATATTCTAGACATCCAAATCCTAAGGGATAGGAAGAACAAGCTTTTAACACTTTCTCAAGTGTCTTATATTGGTAAGGTGCTAGAAAGATTCTCTAAGAAAAATTTCAAGAAAGGTTAATTACCGACCATACATGGAATTGTCATTTCCAAGGAGTAGTGTCCTAAGACACCTCAGGAGGAAGAGGATATGTGAAATGTTCCTTATGCTTCTTCACCAATCTGGAGTTTCATGTATGCCATATTGTGTACGAGACCGGGCATCTGTTATGCCATAGTAATTATCAGTCGTTATCAATCAAATCCTAGTTTTGAACATGGGATTGCTGTAAACCACATTCTGAAGTATCTTCCAAGAACGAGAAATTATATGCTTGTTTATTTAGGTGGAGACATGAACTCCACTAGATATACTGATTCTTATTTTCAATCAGATAGGAATAGTCAAAAGTCGATGTCTAGATCAGTATTCACCCTAGGTGGAGGAGCTGTAGTTTGGAAAAGTATTAAACAATCTAGTATTATAGATTTTACCATGAAAGGAAAATATATAGCAACTTGTGAAGCTGCGAAAGAAGTGGTTTGACTTAGAAAGTTTTAAACTGATTAGGAAGTAGTTCCAGATATGGATAAGCCACTAAACCTGTACTCTGGAAATAGTGGGATGGTAGTTAATTCAAAGGAATCAAGGAGTCATAAGTGGGGTAAGCACATTGAGAGAAAATATCATCTTCTAAGAGAGATCGTACACCGATAAGAAGATAACGTCAGATCAGAACCTAGATGATCCTTTTAGCAAGACACTTCTAGTGAAGTCATTTGAGAGTCATATGCAAAATATGTCATTGAGAGAGATGTCACATTTACTTTAGGGAAAGTGGTAGATTGTTAGGCATAGTGCCCTCAAAACATGTGTAGAGACATTTTATTTGAAAATTAATAAAAGCATACTTTCTCATAATTGTATTATCTAAATTATTATTGAATAATTAATATAAATATCTAAAAATTATATATTCATAATGAGATTATGATCTTGTATTAATATTAGAGAATTAAGATCATAGATAATGAATTGCAACATATTAAAGTATGACAACTTTAATGAATGGTTGCTAGTACATGTTTCTAAACGTTTTGAATGCATGACATCTAGATCCGGATCGCTGATGTTGATAGATAACTTAGTGAAGATACTTTATATGATTAGATTATATAGGACATGACCAATGCAAATTAATATATTTATTAATCTACCATTTATCATAAAGATTTAATACACATAAATCAGATGATCATATGTAGATCGGTCTAAATCCTGAGTAATCATGAACTCCTACGAATCTTTGAATTCACTCATTAATTTGTAAAACAGGCTAGTGAATTTTGTTTTAGAGATTCAATGACATGGATGGCTGGGAACACGATCTTACAAGATTTGGAATCTAAGTTATCTTAATGGATCATATATTGGTTCCCTTAAGTGTTAATTCTGGGACTGAATGGTTATTAAGCTCAAATTTATAATACAGTTATAAATTAATCATTCACTAGTGAATTAATGATATTTAAGGATCAAGAGGTAATTAGAATGGTAAAATGATAATTTTGACAAGCTCTAATTTACGAACCAATAATCGAAGGAATGAAGTAAATGAAGTGATTATATCAATAGATTACACGAGATTACATTGCATATATATTATGTAACTACTAAGAGTGCAATTTCATATTTATAATGGTAAAGGGTATGATTGCAAGGGCTTATTAGAATTAGCGGAGTGTGGGGTTTTCGAAAATTTTATTGATTGAAAAGATAATCACGACGCCACAGGTCCCAAAAAGTAATTTTGTGAAAAACTATTTTTCACACGGATCCATTGTATATCTCTATATTTAATAAATAAAAATTCAAAGAAAATAATTTTACTTATTAAAGTATATCAAGTGTCATCGCTATCTTCTAGTAAAACAATGAACGTTCGATTCCACGATGAATAGACTTTGAGATCCATACCAAGATCTTCCGAACCAATCCCCAAACAAATTAGGATGTGTGTGGGAACGTCGAATGAATCATGAACAATTTTTTTATCTCTAGATGTATTCAACACATTAGATCTAGAGATTTGGAGAAGGACTTTTGAGACAAAAATCTAGGATGGAATTAGAGAATTCGCAGAGTTTTGATTAATCAGTAAGACCCCTCATGAGGCAATAGAATATTATCTAAATATATTCTAGGTCATTCGTCATTAGGTTTAGGTTTCCATAAAATAATAAATTAATTATAAATGTGCCACTGTAGTTTCATGCAAAATTAACCAATTAGTTGATTCAAAATTAAATTATTATCTCATAAAATATATTGTCTCATCATCGATTAATTCATAATAATCGATATATAGTTAATTAATTGTAATTTCTGAAAATTATAATAATTAATTTACTTAATTAATTCGCAATTAATGAATAACACATAATTATCTCATTTTATATACTTGCCGTGGAAACTTAATTCATTATGGAAGCTAGTCCTTTTCTTATGCCTTGAAACATTCACACTATATATTGTGTAGTACAGAGGTGGCTTGGGAACTATGGACCCATAATTCTAAGCATTCATAAATCAAATTATTAATTAAACTTTTTAATTAAATAATCTCATTTATTAATTTCTCGAACCCGAGCATGGTAGCCTCTTTTCTTTCTCACCTTAAATGGGAGAGATTGAGGTCTTTCGTCCTCTTTCAAAAAAATTATTTGTCACCCGTTTTAAATCCACTTTTATCCTGACTTCGTATAGCCATCAGACCAAGTCATCATGATCATTAGGTGACCGGAGCCTTCCAATTCTCAGAAAAATGTGGAAGTGTTGTGACCATCAACCCATACATGGGTGGTCTTTTCCTTTCATGTTAGCCTCGGAGAGGGTTTGCCCCCTTACCAAGGAGATTTTTATACTTTTTATGCTACTTGTAGTTCTCTGTTTATGAATGAAAATAAACTTCATTAACACTTGGCTCCCTTATTTATCATTGTTTTTTGCTATTACTTGTCGCGAGCATAGCTCAAGTAAATAAAATTACTTTTTTCCTCAGTTGAGCTTTAACTTAATCTGGATGAGACCTTTTATCTTTTAGTTTTCTCTTGTTATCCTGAGTTGTGGGGCTGTTCTAACCCCAAGCTGGAGTGGGCTCTAAGATTGACTTGGTCATTTCCTTAAGGCAGCCCCCTTTGAAGGAGTCGGGGGTCATATAGACCTATCACAACCTTTATAAAGCCTTCAAGTACGCTCCCATTCAGGAGATTTGGTTGGGAAATCATACTTCAAATTGAGAGTTACCTTTATTATTGACGCTCAATGAAGTATCCTTACCCTGGGCATCTCCTTGGTCGGGTTAGAATGCAAGCTGAAAATCCTTTTCATTGGTACTTGGTCAACGAACCCTTCCGTTATCACCTATCAAGGTATTTTTCTAGCTATAATGCACAATAGACATCGTTGTCCCTAGTGTCGAGATTATCTCCGCCGAGGCTTTCCCTTAACCGTGTCAAACAGACATGAGTGCTCAGCGGTCATTACTTTCCATGGTCTAGCCAGGTGTGCTTGCTCTGGCTAGACCCTTGATCTCGTTCTACGAGCATGAATGCTCGACAAATATCTTTCTCCAATGTCTAGCCAAGTGTGCCTGCTCTGGCTAGACCCTTGATCCTGTCTGCGAGCATGAGTGTCAGGCAAACATCTTTCCTTGATGTCTAGCTAGGCCTGCCTATTCTGGCTAGACCTTTAATCTTGTATGTGAGCATGAAAGATCGACATAGATCTTTCCTTGATGTCTAGCCAGGCGTGCCTTATCTGGCTAGATCCTTGATCCCGTCAACAAGCTTGAGTGCTCGACAAACATCTTTCCTTGATGTCTAACCAGGTGTGCCTGCTCTAGCTAGACCCTTGATCCCTTCTATAAGCATGGGTGCTCGACATACATCTTTCCTTATCTAGCCAGGCGTGCTTGCTCTGGCTAGACCATTCATCCCGTTTGCAAGCATGAGTGCTTGATGCACATCATTCCTTGATGTCTAGGCAGTCGTGCCTGCTCTAGCTAGATCCTTCATCCCATCTGCGAACATAAGTGCTCGACAAAAATCTTTTTTTGATGTCTATCTAGATGTTCGTGCTCAATCTAGAACCCTGATCCCTTCTATGAGCATGGGTGCTTGGCAGACATATTTCATTGATGTCTAGCAAGGTGTGCCTACTCTGGCTAGACCGTTGAATCTTCTATGCAAGCATGAGTGCTCGGCAGACATTTTTCTTGATGTCTAGGCAGGCGTACCTGCTCTGGCAAGACCCTTGAATCCCGTCTATGAGTATGAGTGCTCGATAAACATCTTTCCTTGATGTCTATCCAGGCATGCTTGCTCTGGCTAGACCCTTTATCCTGTTCTACGAGCATGAGTGCTCGACATACATATTTTCATGATGTCTATTTAGGCATGCCTGCTCTTTCTAGACCCTTGATCTTGGCTGCGAGCGTGAATGCTCAACATATATCTTTCTTTGATGTCTAGTGAGGCGTGCCTACTATGTCTAGACCCTTGATCACATCTGTGAGCATGAGTGCTCAGCGTACATCTTTCCTTGATGTCTAGCTAGGCGTGACTGCTCTGGCTAGACCTTTGAATTCTATTTGCGAGTATGAGTGCTCAGCTGACATCAATTTTCTTCTTGATGTCTAGCCAAGTGTGCCTGCATTAACTAGACCCTTTAATCCCAGCTGATGAGTTGGGTGCTCGACATACATCTTTCCTTGATGTCTAGTCAGGCGTGCCTACTCTGTCTAGACCTTTGAATCCCATCTACGAGCATGAGTGCTCAACATACATCATTTTTTTCTTGATGTCTAAAAAAACGTGTCTGCTCTTGCTAGATACTTGAATCTCGTCTGATGAGCTGGGGTGCTCAGCAAACATCACTTTTTAATCTTGACTGGCGAGTTGTAACACCACGCTAGTCATCACTTTTTAATCTGACTGGCACGCAAGAGCACCACGCCTGTCATCACTTTTTGATCCCGATTGGCGGGCTCGAGCACCACGCGAGTCATCAATTTTTAATCCTGACTGGAAGGCTCGAACATTATGCCAATCATCACTTTTTAATCCCGACTATAAAAGATTCGATCATTTTTTTATTTGATCAAAGTCACTGTACATGATCTCTGTCTTCTGTTACACTTTGGCGTTGGCGTTTCAAAGGGCACTCCTTTTGCTCTGGAAAAAAGATCGGCACGATCAATTGAAGATGATGAGCTTCTTAATTCTCGAGCTGCTATTCTCCATCTCTTGTTGGGGCTTGGTGCGTCCTTCTTTTCAAGCTTCAGCTTTGCCTTTATGGCGCGAACCCTTGAACTCCACATTCTACTCATGGGCAAATGTTGATTTATCCTGAACCTCCTCTTTTGGATGCTCTAGTGGGAGAATGATCAGCCCTTTCAGTCTTTAAAATTTGTTCTCGGGGTGGCTCCTTAGGTGGTGTGCCAGTTATGGGCTCTTTTCCTATAGGTTCATCCACTTAATGTGGGAGCTTGGGAGGAACACGCCTGTGTATCTCCTTGGAGAAGCTTGGCATGGCCTTCATCCTTCCTTTTCACCTGAGTCGGGAAGTGGGAGCTTGGAGCTGCCTAACCTAGATTCACATTTCACCCATGGTGGATGATTGGTGCGGGGATTTGTATTTCAACTGGAAATGTGCCCAGATCCGTTTATCTGTAAAGCACGGTTTTCCTTCGCTTAAGCTGGGGCTTTGCGAAATTATTGGTGGCCAAAAAAGGGCCCCAAGGAGTAAGGTGGATGGTGTCCCACCGATATTTCCCCCATCTTCTGCAACTACTCATAACTGTCCCAGGAGGGTCCTTCAGGGGTCTTTTCCTTCTTTTACTCTCCGACGGCCTTATTCTCCTCCACTGTCCTCCTTGCATTCCCCAACCAGAACCTTACAAAAAAGGAACACTTGGCCTTGCGAAGCCTAGTTTCACTTTGGTCCTGTTTCTTCGAGGGGTGATAGTTTGTCTAGATTAAAGCGTCACCTCTCGTCCTTACCTATACAACGTTCCTCTAGGGTTACCTGCATGCGTGACGACTCCGGTGGGAAACTTTTAAGTCATGGGGGAGGGTCAATCACGCACAAGAGACCATTATGGCTTGGGCAGTGACTGACATGCCTTTCTTCCATTTCCTAGTTACCTAAGAGGTTACAATCATGGTATCTTTTTTCATTATCTAGGCCATTATCATGATGGCTGAAAGTTCCTCTCTCGACGGGGGGAAGGGTGACTCCTCCCTTTCGTCCTACATTTCGTCAGTGTAGAATACCAACCCATTCCCTCCTTGCGAGAGAAAAATGGTTCCAAATGTTTTAAACATGAATGGCTTTGCAGTCATCCTCACAGGCGGCACCAACTATTTGTACTGAAAACTTCAACAGTACAGATGCTTGTATGTTTGTCTCCCATGCTAAGCGTAAGCATCCTCCTGACTGGGGAAATCTACAACGGTGATGTTGTATGTGTCCTTCCCTCTGGATGGAATTCTTGACAACCTCAATGTATGTAAAAGATAAACAAAGAACACAAAGAACGAAGAACTATGGGGTGGTTGCCTCGCCTAAGGGCCTCTAATGCCTAAGTCAGTATTTGGTCGATATTTTGGCATAATTTCCTTAGGGGAGAGATGTTGGAACACAAGGTGTGAAGTGGAGGCGGTTTATTTGAAAACTTTATTGATTGAAAAATAATCGCAATCCATTTTTCTGTCTTTAGATGTACTCAACACATGAGATCTAGAAATTTAGAGAATAACTTTTGAGACAGAAAGCTGAGAGAGAATTGGAGAATTCACAGAGCTTGGATTAATAAATTAATNTTAACAATCAATCAACACAGATTGCTTAAATGAAGCCAATAAAATAAAATAATATATATATATATATATATATTCTAGGTTAAGACTCATTAGATTTTTAGGGTTTCCATAAAATAATAAATTATTTATAAATATGCTGTGTGGCACTGCAGTCTGTAGTGAACTATTGTAGTGTCGTGAGGCGCTACATAGTCCCACGCACCACTGTAGTGCCGTGTGGCACTATAGAATCCCCCACACCACTAAGCAGGCACATTTTTGCTAAAACCACACCACAGTTACTAAAGATCATAACCAGCCTTGAAGCTCTTCCATGCGCATATAGAATAGAGGACACCTACTAAAATTCTGTATTCGAGGCACAACAAAAAAGAATGGAATCATTCGCAAAGAATAGATGAGAAAGAGCCTTACCCCTGGCTGAAGGTTTGAATCCATGAATATGTCTAAGATCTAAAGCTCTATTAAGCATCATAAAGAACCTCAACACAGAGATTAAACAAAAACAGAGATAATGGGTCCCCCTATCTCAACCCACGTTCAGGATGAAATTTCTCCAAAATATCTCCATTACTGAGAATCTTGAAAGAAACAGAAGATATACACGTAAAAATCCATCTACACCACTTATTTGAGGATCTTATTTTACCGAGGACTCATTAATATCAACAAGCAAATAAGCAATAATAAAGAAAAAGTTAACAAGAAAAAATAAGTCATCATAGATAATATATTTGAATTGAATTAATTATTGAATGAACCATACATTTCTTTAGTAAATTAATTTACTCATGAAGATAATTTTAAGATTAAATTTTTCATTACATTAACAAATCTAATATTGATTTGAGCCACGTGCTCACACATAGTGCTGACTAGTATACATAAAAGCTTATGCATAAGATCAAGTACTTTATAGGCCGACGACTCGTCAGTCTTGATGTAGCCTATAATTTCTATGAGGAATTTACCTTGCATGGTTGAAAGTTGAGTGGGGAAGCAGTTGTTAATGTCAAGCTTACAGCCATGCCAATGGCCATGAGAATCAGTAACACTAGCTGCCAATATGTTCTTTATCTAGTTGATTCTTCCAACAACTTTAGCAATTAGATCTCAATTAAAGCATAAGTCATGTCATAGTTTTTACACACACATAACTTGAAAGCATAAATCAGAGTTTAAATTTTAAGAATTAAGTAAAAGGCGACGAATATGTTGTAAGATTCAATCTTATTAATGAAATTGAATGCAAAACCTAGTGCGCTTATTGATTTTCCTTGAACGCGAACATAGAAAATGCTTGTCTTCTATAATCTCTACAAATTTGAAGACATGAAAAATGCAATCAAACTTCATCAGCCAAAAAGAAAAACAACCCTTTTTTTGTTTTTTTTAGAAACGAACAAACAAATATAAGAGAAAAGAGGGTTTTATTATATGTTAACAAACTATTCAATAAAATAATAAACGAACATACAATTCGATGATTTTGAACATTTTTTCTTTTTCAGTTTAATAATATATTTATGTTATGTTGTACACGTGGCAAAGTGTGGACCGAAAGATTGATAAAAGAGACATGGAGCAAGAAGGACCGTTGGATAGAGGTTGCAGTTACAAAGGAATATTCCAGAAGAAGATAATCAACCTAAGGGCCAAATCGTGATCTTAACCTCTTTGTAACGGCTCTGCAAAAGATGCAATGGAAATGTAAAATAAATACTATTAAATATAATTTTATGAATAAATAGAGGCATATGCAACCTGGAAAGACATGATTGAATACAATCAAACCCTCTTAGTTCGATTTTCTTCGCCTACTTCTTTTACTTACCAAAAAATTCCTTTCTATTTTGGTGTTTTCATTTAGAGTAAGTTAAAGCTCAAGATATTTTGATGAACCTGCACCACCAGCTGGAATGCAAAGAATGATTCAAACTATACTGAAGGGGATGCAAGAGATGGAAAGGCATAACAATGAAGCCTTACAAAATGTGTGGAAGATGCTCTAAGACCAAATTAATGCTTTGCAACTAGAGCTAGTGAAAACATACGTAGAAGTGAGTCAGTGAGTGAACAATAAAGAACACGAGAACTGTTAAAAATGGGATGGGCAAGATGTCAGGCGGACAAATCTCGAGATCAATCAAAACATGCAGTGGGAAGATGAAGAAATCAAATCTCATGACCATTGAAAGGAAGTTGACAGAGAGACTTAAATCCTAAAGCTATGTACATGGGATGGATTGTGATTTAAGTAGGAGAAATTTGGGAATGTTAGAAAGAAAAATTATGGAAATGAGAAAGTTGGGAAGTGCAGGAAAAACGGACCTTGAGTCACTTACCCGTCCACCTCTAAGCCCAAAGGTTCTCGCTGTCCCAGTTCCCAAAAAGTTTATGGCCCACATATTCGAATATTGTGATGGAAAGTCTAATCCGGTGGACCATTTTAGACGTTTCAATAGGTGATGACGTTATGTTAACATGAGGATAAGTTGATATGTAGAATGTTTCCAACTAGCCTTGATGGTAGTGCATTAAAATTGTCTCACTCACTCCCCTCTCTCCCGATCATTGACCTCACCACCATGTCCGCTATTTTTCTTGAACAATACTCTATGTACCGTTCCATTATGAAGGATATAGAGTATCTCTTGACCATCGAGTATACACATCGGTTGAAGGATGAGATGACTAAAGGAAAAAATTATGATGATCGGGTGGTAAGATTAGCTTTTAGATGGGGATTGGACCCAAACTCTCCCCCCATGTTTGACAATTTTTCAAAAGTAAAACTGCTATCAATGGCGGAAGCATTCCAACAGGAATAAACATATATCATGTTGTAAAAAGAAAAGAAAAGTATGATGAAGCTGTTAGAATGAAGAACAGAAGTACAAAGAAAAGGTGACCATAATTCTAGCTTAGGAAAGAAGAGAGCAGGAAGAATGGAAATGACTGATGGACAGGAAGACTATAAACAGGAAGGAGCTGAGAAATGAGGAAGGACAATGGAAACAGTCCATCCCCGAGATAAAATCTACACGCTGCTTATGATACTTGTAAACCAGTTCCTTGAAGTAATAAAAAACAAGCCTTGGTTAAAAAGATCAGCCTCGCTGACAAAAGAACCAATAACAGGGACAAGAACAAATATTGTTCTTTCCACAGAAGCTACAAGCACTTTACCAATCATTGCTTCGAGCTTAAAGATTAAATTGAAGAGCCGGTAAGGGATGGTTACCTCAACAGTATGTTAAAAATGAAGGACATAAATAGCAAATGGAAAAGGAAATTCCACACAAAGGAAAACATCCGCTCCAAATTATAAACACTATAATCGTGTTGACGGAATATGAAGGGACCACCAAGAAGAAAAGAAATAAAAAATCCTATATCGGACAAACATTGGGAGCAAGGAAGTTCATCAAACTGCAATGCGAATCCATAGTTGATCTTTGATGAATTAGACCTAGAAGAACATGGCGGACAACACAATAATGCCTTGGTCATAACACAATTGATGAAGAAAGTGTTGTTAACATCTTACATCGGTCACTTGTGGAAAAGATGTCCATGGGTGATCCAAAACAACAAGGTTTGTCAAAGCCACTAATTGGGTTCAATGGCTTGCTCGGCTTCATCAAAAGCTTCTTAAAAATTAGCTTCCACTTCTTTCTCTTTCTCCTCAACGGCTTGAGTTCTAACCAGGTCAGCAACTTTCAATGACTCCTCGAGATTGAAATTATCAACTTCAAAAATGGTCACCTCCTCAGCTTGTTTTTCGACAGTCTCCCATAACTCTGCCTCTGTCTTTTTCAATTGCTCCACTTCTTGTTGAAGATCGGTGACCAAGGCTCAAATCTTAGCAAACTCACCATGGTAACTGACTAGAACATGCTCACATAAAAGGCAATACTCCTGAAGTCAGTTGCGGTTAATGATAGCCTGTAAATGGAAGAAAATGAATTAAGTATGAGAAAATGATAAAAGATGAAAAGGATTAAAGGGAAGAAAACTTACCCGAATCAAGTCATGGCTCAAGGAACTGAAAAGCTCCCCAACAACCATGTTACGAGTAGCTCGGCTATCTGTGCCACAAATAAAACCTCATGAAGTTATGTGAGCCACCTAAGGATCATTCAGGAAGCTCACAGAAGAAAGAATCTGAGGAGTATTGGTAAACCTCCTCAATCTCCAAGGAATGAACTCCTTCACGTTCGCCTGAGGAGGATGATGAACAGCAGCATTTACCTCCGGTTGAATAATGAGATGAGGAGTTGTAGGATAGACAGAAGTACACTCATTTGCAATAGGAGGAGAAGGATGAGTAGAACTTGAAGAATCCATTCTAGGATGGACATTACTTCCCCCAATGTGTCTTATAATAGTGCGAAGCCTCTTAGACATGTTTGACGATCTTCATTGACGGGAAGGGACAACTTCTTCTTCTTTGGAATCTCTTGAATGAGAAGAATTCTCTAAAACAAGATGATGAGGTGGAGAAACAGAACAAAAAGGTAGGATTGGAATACCTCTCAGCAGGGAAACTGGCGAAGATGGGACAAAAGTTAAGGCAATGGGAACAGAAACTAATGCAGTTGTAACCTTCCTTTTGGGGTCCAGGAGAAGACATCAGTCCCTCATAGGGCAAGAAAAGTTGTAGTTAGTCGTTCAACGTTCATCTTTGAGTGAAACGGCCTCACGTTTGCTTATTTATCTCGATCACAAGAAACATGTTAGTGACAGAAAAGTAAGACGAAGAATGATTCAACGACCGATAGATTTATTGAACCCCATATACGAGGAATGACCAAGTGACCTTGACTGCTCAAGTTCCCTCTAACGTTTAAAAAATCATGTTCTCATCCTTTGTCCGCTTTGGGGAGTTCGTTAATAAAGGGCATTCTCTTCTCCGTTCTAGGGGCCAAATAACACCTTTTCCCCTAGGATTTGAGGACATAGCTAAGATGAAGCTCAGTTAAACCTAAACCTAAGTTATATAATCTATTCAAGGCCTCAAAGTAAAGAACAATTCTATAGGAGTTTGCGGGTGTATTGGGAAGGAGCTAAAATATAATGGCTGAAGAATTCTTGAAAGAAACGAGAGATGTGAAACTTAAATCCTAAAGCTATATACATGGGATGGATTGTGATTTAAGTAGGAGAAAGTTGGGAATGTTAGAAAGAAAAATTATGGAAATGAGAAATTTGGGAAGTGTAGGAAAAATGAACCTTGAGTCACTTACCCGCGCACCTCTAAGCCCAAAGGTTCTCGCTGCCCCAATTCCCAAAAATTTTATGGCCCACAAATTCAAATATTATGATAGAAAGTCTAATCCAGTGGACCATTTCAGACGTTTCAATAGGTGATGACGTTATATCAACATGAGGATGAGTTGATATGTAGAATGTTTCCAACTAGCCTTGATGGTAGTGCATTAAAATTGTATCACTCACTCCCCTCTCTCTCGATCACTAACCTCACCACCATGTCCACTATTTTTCTAGAACAATACTCTATGTATCGTTCCATTATGGAGGATATAGAGTATCTCTTGACCATCGAGTATACACATTTGTTGAAGGATGAGATGACTAAAGGAAAAAATTATGATGATCGGGTGGCGAGATTAGCTTTTAGATGGGGATTGGACCCAAACTCTCCCCCCATGTTCGAAGATTTTTCAAAAGTAAAACTGCTATCAATGGTAGAAGCATTCCAACGGGCGTAAACATATATCATGTTGTAAAAAGAAAAGAAAAGTATGATGAGGCTATTAGAATGATGAATAGAAGTACAAAGAAAAGGTGACCATAAATCTAGCTTAGGAAAGAAGAGAGCAAGAAGAATGGAAATGACTGATGGACGGGAAGAATACAAACGAGAATGAGCTGAAAAATGAGGAAGGACAATGGAAACAGTCCATCCCCGAGATAAAATCTACACGCTGCTTATGATACATGTAAACCAGATCCTTGAAGCAATAAAAAACAAGCATTGGTTAAAAAGATCAGCCTCGCTGACAAAAGAACCAATAACAGGGACAAGAACAAATATTGTTCTTTCCACAGAAGCTACAAGCACTTTACCAATGATTGCTTCGAGCTCAAAGATTAAATTGAAGAGCCGGTAAGGGATGGTTACCTCAATAGTATGTTAAAAATGAAGGACATAAACAGCAAATGGAAAAGGAAATTCCACACAAAGGAAAACATCCGCTCCAAATTATGGACACTATAATCGTGTTGACGGAATATGAAGGGACCACCAGGAAGAAAAGAAATAAAAAATCCTATATCGGACAAACATTGGGAGCAAGGAAGTTCATCAAACTGCAATGCGAATCCATAGTTGATCTTTGATGAATTAGACCTGGAAGAACATGGCGGACAAGACAATGATGCCTTTGTCATAACACAATCGATGAAGAAAGTGTTGTTAACATCTTACATTGGTCACTTGGAAAAGATGTCCATGGGTGATCCAAAACAACAAGGTTTGTCAAACACACTAATTGGGGTCAATGGCATGCTCGGCTTCATCAAAAGCTTCTTAAAATTTAGCTTCCACTTCCTTCTCTTTCTCCTCAAGGGCCTGAGTTCTAGCCAGGTCAGCAACTTTCAATGACTCCTCGAGCTTGAAATTATTGACTTCAAAAATTGTCACCTCTTCAGCTTGTTTTTCGACAATCTCCCACAACTCTACCTCTGTCTATTTCAATTGCTCCACTTCCAGTTGAAGATCGGTGACCAAAGCTCGAATCTTAGCAAACTCACCACGGTAATTAACTAGAACACGCTCGCATAACAGGTGATACTCCTGAAGTCAGTTGCGGTTAATGATGGCTTGTAAATGGAAGAAAATGAATTAAGTATGAGAAAACGATAAAAGATGAAAAAGAGTAAAGGGAAGAAAACTTACCCGAATCAAGTCATGGCTCAAGGAACTGAAAAGCTCCCCAACAACCATGTTACGAGTAGCTCGGCTATCTGTGCCATAGAGAAAACCTCAGGGAGTTATATGAGCCACCTAAGGATCGTTGAAGAAGCTCACAGAAGAAAGAATATGAGGAGTATTGGTAAAGCTCCAAGGAACGAACTCCTCGACGTTCGCCTGAGGAGGATCATGAACAATAGCATTTACCTCCGGTTGAGTAACGAGATGAGGAGTTGTAAGATAGACAGAAGTACACTCATTTGCAATAGGAGAAGGATGAGTCGAACTTGAAGAATCCATTCTAGGATGGACATTACTTCCCCAATGTGTCTTATAATAGTGCGAAGCCGCTTAGACATGTTTGACGATCTTCATTGATGGGAAGGGACAACTTCTTCTTCTTTGGAATCTCTTGACTGAGAAGAATTCTCTGAAACAAGTTGATGAGGTGGAGAAACAGAACAAAAAGGTATGATTGGAATACGTCTTAGAAGGGAAACTGGCGAAGATGGGACAAAAGTTAAGGAAACGGGAACGGAAACTAATGCAGTTGTAACCTTCCTTTTGTGGTCCAGGAGAAGACAACAGTCCCTCATAGGCCAACAAAAGTTGTAGTTAATCGTTCAACGTTCATCTTTGAGTGAAACGGCCTTACGTTTGCTTGTTCTCTAGATCACAAGAAACATGTTAGTGACAGAAAAGTAAGATGAAGAATGATTCAACGGCCGATAGACTTATTGAAAATACCTCATCTACGAGGAATGATCAAGTGACCTTGACTGCTCCAGTTCCCTCTGACGTTTAAAACATCATGTTCTCATCCTTTGTCCGCTTTGGGGAGTTCGTTAATAAAGGGCACCCTTTTATCCATTCTAGGGGCCAAATAATAGGTTTTCCCCTAGGAATTGAGGATGTAGCTAAGATGAAGCCCAGTTAAACCTAAGCCTAAGCTGTATAATCTATTCAAGGCCTCAAAGTAAAGAATAATTCTATAGGAGTTCGAGGGTGTATTGGGAAGGAGCTAAAATATAATGGCTGAAGAATTCTTGAAAGAAAGGAGAGATGTGAAACTTAAATCCTAAAGCTATATACATGGGATGGATTGTGATTTAAGTAGGAGATTTATAAGGAATGCCCACTGACTGCCGCGTTCTCACCAAAGAAGCAGTGAACGTCTGCGGGAAAATCGCTCTGGTAAATTCTCATAAATTCCTTGAATTTGGCTTTATTTCTAACTTTAGGGATAGAGGGAGAAAAAATAGTTTCCTCGTCCATAGTCTTGTGAAACAGAAGATGAAAGACGAAGGAGAAAAAAAGAAAATGAGAGAATGACTTACAACACCAAAAGGAAGAAGTGAATGAATAATGAAGATAATGGTCTTATTGTGGAGCGCACAGAAAGACAAAATGACAAAGGGCGTTCAGCTTTAAAAGAAAGTAATCATACTCATTACTCATCTACGAATGGGTTTCGCATAATGTAATGGGGGCCAATGAACAATATATTTATGTTATGGTGTATACGTGGCAAAGCTTGGACTGAAAGATTGATAAAAGGGACGTGGAGTAAGAAGGATCGTTGAATAGAAGTTGCAGTTACAAAGGAATATTCAAGAAGAAGATAATCAACCCAACGATCAGATCGTGATCTTAACCTCTTTGTAACGGCTGCAAAAAATGCAACAGAAATGTAAAATTAATAGTATTGAATGTAATTTTATGTATAATTAAAGGCATATGCAATGTCGAAAGACACGGCTGAATACAATCAAACCCTCATAGTTCAATTTCTTCTCCTATTTCTTTTACTTAACCAAAAAATTCCTTTACATCTGTAAATCCATCTTTAAAGAACAGAGAAGCTTCATTTTTATACCAGCAAGAATATTTCATCTATTTGACCTTTTCTATCTACTCCTTAGTTTTACCAATGTAATATTTTTTCTCTTACTAGGGAATAACTTGTTGCGGATGGGATCATTGTCTGTTGATTGGCTGGACTTCAGTGACCATCACTAGATTGGTTGGACTTCAGTGTCCATCACTCTGTTTACTGTTTGTAGGGACATTGCCGCTTCATGTGGCGACTTCCCCACTTTGTGAGTTGTATAAAACTCGTCTCTTGAAGAGGGGAGGTCCACGTCAGCTGCATTTACAAATTATTTTCCTAAATACTTTGAAAAGAAAGTCTATTTACATATTATTTTGAAAAGGTGCATTATTCCTCCACGTTGGATCCACGTTGTTCCAATCCAAAAGATTGCTTTATGAGATACAAAAAATGCTAGTAACATAAAGGGTTAATATTGAAACTCGGCAATCTTTGACCAAATGCAAGGGCATTGTTTCCTAAAAACGTTATGTCTCAGTTCTTAAAAATGTTATTATAAGGGATAATATTGAAAATTGACAGTCATTCACTAACTGAAGATGCTCTTGTTCCCTAAAAAACTGGTATTGTTTTAGTTGTTAAAAAATTCCAAACAAGAAATGGTATTGATTAGGTTATGGATGTGTAGATGTCACCAATCATCATTTGACACATCTACAATATTGAGGATAATATCGAACTAATGATTAAATCAAAAGGATATATGCGTCGAAGTAAAGTTTCTTTAAGATTGTGCTCTTTTATATTTTGTAGATTATTATCTTTAAATATCATTCTCTTGTATATAAAACTTTTATATAAAATGTTTAAGTTCACATATAATAATCTTTGTAATTTTCATGATATTTATAAAGTATCAATATATATATATATATATATATATATGCATGCAAACATGAAATGAAAAGCTACAATATTTATTAATTAGCAAGAAAGTTTTGCATCATATACTTAAAAGGCATTATTTCCAAAATAATATATATACTTCATATATCATCAATGTGAAAGAAGAATTGCCCAGAACCATACCTCGTATATCATAAGCCTAAAGACCACCAAACTAGTCTTGAGCCCGACCTAGACTCTTTGACCCATTATGGAAAGCCTATGGTTTTTTCCTATAAATATAAGGTGTCTAGTTCATTCATAAGGGATTCACTCTCTAGCTGTCTAGCCTCAACTATTTGATTCCCTACTAACTTAGGTGTAAGAGTCTGATTGGTTAAGCACTACACATGTGTCAAGTTGCTACTCTTACATTCACTCTTTCTCTCGTACTCTCAGGTTCATCATCTAGTTGCTTGACAACATCTCTGATAGTAGACTTTTAGAATCTATAGTTCGGTGCCCTCTCTAGGAACGTATTTCATTTTTGTAACTTGAAATTTGTCACGCTCCGTCACAATGGTGAATATGAGAAACAATACACAAGAAAATTTGGCGTCGTGTCTAAAGTACCTTGAGGAGAGAGCTAGCTCGTGGTCTCCTTCGTATGAGAATGCTCAAAAGCTCATAGATGAGATCTAATACTGAAAAATAATAAATAATATTTATCAAAATATGCACATCCAAACTTTAGAATATATAATAGCATGAAATAAAAACTGGAAAAACAAACATGTAATATTATGCAACAATATCTCAGCTTCCATAAGTACATGCATGCTTAGGCATAACACATACTTATAGGTCAGGTTGGATAATCTAATCTTATTAGTTACTAATATGATATTAATACCTAGTACAATCATTAAGCTTAGGCAGGATATCACATAATCGAGTCGAAGTGTATGGAATCACAAATGGTTATTTTAAGCCTCATAGTCTCTAAAAGTATTATCGTGAATAAAATAAATTATATAAGCAGGGATATGCATAAAATAAAGATAACGATACAGTTAAAAAGATAAGTATGCAAAACAAAAATAAGCATACTGTCTAATTTAAATCTTATCCCTTGCATATAACCCCAAGTTAAAATAAACAATTCCTCCAAGATAGGATAAGACGTCATCCATCGACCCCGCAACTATTAACCGCTACCAAGCCACCATGTCCACCGCCGGGAAACAATGACTTGTGGCTGCTGCTCACCACAGCTTCCACCATGGCTGCTTCTGCACAAGCAATAACGCACATTAGTGCATAGGGCATTAGTGCTTATTGCCTCAAGGTAGCGGTATCTGCTACGACTTGCGACAACTGTTGTAAAGTGCTTCGCCCACACGGTGTGTGCTTATCTAAGTTTGTTCATCAACCCCTCTTCGCTAAACAGTTGATTATAAAACAATCCTAACTTTCATGAGAAAAGTTTACAAGAAACTTGTGTAAAATTGAAAAGCAGTTTTAAGAGAAAGAAACCATCTTCTTAGGTTGTCCCACTAATTACGTACCATATAGAAAATTAGTAATAAAATTATAAGGGTTAATGCAAGTAAAATCAAACTAATCCTTGAAAAAAAAGAAATGGAATTGACTATCACAAGAACGTTAAATGAATATGTTTCTTGCACTAGACATCTGACAAATAAATTATAACGGGCTCTGATACCAATAGAATATAATGGTGCAATAAATGTTGTCTTGGTCTCTAAAGATTCATAGAAACACATTAGAAATGTATCTTTCTTGCGCTAACTTCAAAATATTTTCTGATAAACACCTAAACTTACTCCATTTTTTTTCTTGAAAATCCCGAACCTCGATCCGTATGAAAACTCAAACCTCAATCTGTGTATACCCAAACTCCAATGCGTGTGAATTCGAACCTCAAATCTTGTGAAACCAAATCTTGATCCTCGTGCGCTAACCTAAAAATGAAAGATCCTACTTGAATATCGATACCTTGCAATATTTCTTACTATTCCTCATGTTGTTACCGAAAACACGAGTGTGTGGGTATTCAAACAATCAATTTTCAATCTCTATTTTCTCACAATGAAATTTGGCCAAAGCCAAAAGAGATGGAGAGATAGCTATGAGTTTCTTAGATATCTCTTATAAGATATTCACTTAGGCTTCTCTTATAAGATGGTCACTTGGACTCCGATTAAGATATAGTTAACAACAGGGTATCCATACCATGGTTTTAAATCACGGTCGCAATCATTGTCACATCGTGGTCATTGATGTTGTGAAAATCAGGTGTAGCGAACATTACGTAGCCGGTCGCTAATGTCGCAGACGTGAATTTTTTAATGTCCTAGCATTTTGAAGAAAACTATTGTTTTTCACTTATAAAAGCTACAACAATATTTTATTGCATTTTAAAAACATTTTCATCCACACTAGATAATTAGAGTTATTTTATTTATTTTATCATATTTTAAATATCAGTAATAATAATAAATTATCTATCTTACTTAAAAACTACAAAAAGTTTCATGTTAAACGGCTGATAGTACAAAGAAATATAAGTTCATAACATATAAGATGATAAAAAGCAAAGTAAATAACATCAACATACAAAACATAAGCATGGTTAAAGCTGAACTGAATGACGTGGAGCATCAGCATCCTCATTTCTAGACTCATTACTTTGAAATTGATCAAGTCCTCCCCATCCATAAAAAAATATAAACAAATGTGCCAACAGTAGAACCACTATATTGATCTGTTTGTACCTCCTTGTAATGAGTTGGTGGGGATAGATAATAGGGAGGATTCACTTGATACTCATCATGTGGATAATATGATGAATAATGGTCATGAGGTGATTAAAGTCGTGTGCAACATTGGATGAATCACAATATTATAATTCATTCCTTCTTTGTAGTTGAGTCCTAGTATCTGCCATAATGATAATAATCATCACGACATATATTTTTACATCCCCCATCATTTCCAGTCCCAACAGGAGCATTATCACTGGTATCTTCACCACTTGGGGATCTAATCCACCACTTCTTTCATTATGAGTTTGTTCGAGACTTGTTGAATCATCTTGATCTGTATGTTGCGTAGCTGCCGTATCGACTCCATCATGACTAGTTTCTTTTTCTTTTTACCAGGACATCAGTGGATCATCTTCCTCAAATATGTAGTACAAATTAATTGGATTATAGTTGTTATCTATCTCATTCAGACTGCTTCTTTTTCAGTTTCTCACCATTAGTCTCATATTGTAATGTACGAAAATAAGTTTTTGTAACTTTGCATACTTTAACCTGCTCCTTGTTTTTGTGTGGATGAGACTAAATGTACTCCAATTACGTTCACAATTGAAGCATAAGTAGTTTGACTTAATACTCTAACAACTATACATTGTAGTTCAGGTGCACATGTTACATAATGTATCCACCATTCAACTGCATTAATTATAAGTAAATTCGTTTAACCATCCTAGTATAACAAAAATATGAAACACATATGAAATATATTTACTAGGATTTGTCTGGTGGACAACCCTCTAAGCTATATGAGTTCCAAAAATCTCTTGTTTATCATGATAAAGTAATAACTACAAAATAATAAATTTTGTACGTAATATCGCCTATGTGTAATTAATGATAACAAAATAAACAATGAGTTACCTGATTAATAGCTTTTATTTGAGCATCGATGTCAACTTCTAACCTCTAAATAACTTTTTTACTCCATCCATAACTTCTATAGTAATTTCAGTGGTTGAAGTTCCACCATATGTAAATTGAGGGTTTAAAAAGTATCTTAAACATAAAATATATAATCTTTGAATGTACAAAATTTAATAAATTTTAATACATCACTATAATATTTCAAGTTATTAAGAAACTAATAAATCTTATATGCTAAATGTAGATCCTGATGTAATTGAATAGCCCACCGCTTGTCAATCATTTTCAGTATTCAACGTGATAATGATAATTACTTTGGATTGTAAGTCGCCCCCATATTTTAAGTTTCTCCATTCTCTCGAAGTGAACATGTCTCACAATGCCTCTTTATTCTCATAGATGCTCTCCAAAGCAATTACATTGGTATAAAAATGAGTAATAGATGGGTGAGGTAGTTCTCTACGATTGATTAATTTTCTATAAATCTCTCACTCATGTGTGATTGTAGATAAACGTGGTAATTTGTTTTCCTTCTCTCAAGACATTTTGAGCATCACTCTTGTTCCCAATGTCATGAAGAATAAGGTCCATATAATGAGGGCTAAATGATTTCCAGTACAAATTGGTTCTTTTCGTCATCAATAGCTTTTCTCCAGCCTTCATTGTTGCCTCATTATCAGTTACAACTTGGACTACAAATTGCTCTTCAACCTCATCAACAATTTTGTCCATAATGGGACCTAATAACGAGCATCTCTCAAAGCCACATCAGAAGCATCAACTAATTTTAAAAATATTGTACCATGATAGCAATAAACTAAAAAGTTTATTATATCTTTACTTGTACCACTCGTCCATTCATCACACATGATTGTCACCCACATTTCTTTCCATATGATTTTCAAAGAGTCTATATATGCTTTCATCTTTGTATATTCTTCTTCCAAATAAACTTCCAAAATTTCATGAGGAGTTGGTGTTTTAACACCCTTTTCCACTTCTACAACAGTATCAAGCATAGGTTGCATCCAATCAGATTTAGCTACATTGAATGGCAAGCGGTTATAGACGAAAGTTTTTTAGACCGCATCTCCTTATTTTTTTCTTGTTGTTTTTAAGAACTTCTCAGAGATTTTTGTTTGCTCGGTGCTTTTTCTTCGCTCCAATATGGGATCAAGTGTCCTCAGTCTTGCTTCAGGGTATTTGGATTAATCCATTGTAATTCTCTACCGATGTCTGCACGAACACTTGACGATCTCAAACCACGTCCGCCTCCTCTTTGACTATCCATTGCACCAGAAGAACCCCCCCTCCTCATATATATTGTTTTGCCCTCCACTAGTTGACCTAAAGTTTTGTCTTTCACGCCATTCGTGTTGCGTTCTCAAACTTTCTTGACGTGTTGTCTCAGAACCATCATCATCTTCCTCCTCAAGATCAATCACATTATCATAATCAAGATCATTATCTCTACTTCTTCAAATTCGTCCTGTCACTTTTATTTCTCTTTCTTTTTTATTATTTTTTTTCAGATGACTCATCATCTATTCTCTAATCTCTGTTGACACTTGGGTACATCCCGTGACATTTCCACGTTTATTGGCTAAACGTTCTTTCTAACTTGTTATTCCATCAATAACTACCCGTACACATAATTTTCACTGTACGTTTGATCATTTTCTATCAACGGCTCTCCAAATTGCCAACCTATATCTTCACTTAGAGTATTTCTCATAAGGCATTTTTGTTAAATATTAAAGCTCTGCACAAATATTTAAGCTTTGCATAAATAATTAATTATTCCACCTAATCAAATTATGCTTAAATTTTTTAGATGAACTACCAAATATTTTCTACTAATATACTACTAGAAGGAATTTGTTTGCTCAATATGTGAACCCAAAAATAATGCCATGTTTTAATTAATTCTCAACTCTATCTGATTGTTTGTCATGTACCATTAAGAAATAATTATCAACTTGCTATTAAATATGAATTCATATGTAGCAACGAGTCATGATTTTCTTTAAATAATACTTTACACAAATATCAGCCTCAATAGTCCTTAATAGATTCCAACTGAATTAATACAATAACAAGGTACTTCACATAGTGATCAAGGTAAGTCATTTTATAGATAGAGTTAATGCACTAATCTTTAAAGTAAGAGCGTTCAGCTTCGTTAAACTGTAAAAGCGTATAACTTTCAAGTCATGAAGAACTCTTGGTTTGTACCTTCTGCTTACGAGCTGAACTTCATGGCACACAAACCAAGTACTTAATGCTTGTGTACCTTTTAATAGAATCTTCTCATGTTATATGAATACCACTTTATCATAATTTCTTCAATGCATGAAATTCTCGTGCTTTTAGGACACTGTTCTTACACAATTCAGACCTCATTGAGTCTGTACTTTATTCAAACAGCATGAGCATTAGGCTTAAAAATCTTAAAAATCTTATTAGACAGTGGGAGTTGATCAACAGCATGAGCACTTAGGCTTGAAACGTCCAACATTGACTCAGTCAGAAGACCTTGGAGGCTGCGATGGGAATGGTAAGATGAATCTTCAAGTCACACTCCCTAGATTAAGACAAAGTGAGTCTACCAACAAAACTCGATCTACTAGAATAATACGTTAGCAAGAACTTCTAAATAAGTGTTATTATACATAAACATAATCTTAAAAATCTCAGCAGAACAGTCATTGTTTCGGCCAACCGAACCATTCTCATGCCCTACCTTTGGCCCGTCCATCCACATGGTCCGCCCTTAGATGGACCATCCTCTTGGTCCTCCCTTGGTTGGACCATCCTCATGCCCTGCCCTTGGCTGGATCATCCTCAGGCTCCACCAATGGCCAATCACGAGGCTTCGTCCATCCTTGTAAAATCATTTTCATCTCTCGAGCAATACAGAATTTAAAAAAAAAAAAATCTTATCAGACAGTGGGAGTTGATCAACAGCATGAGCACTTAGGCTTGAAACGTCCAACATTGACTCAGTCAGAAGGCCTCGGAGGCTGCGATGGGAATGGTAAGATAAATCTTCAAGTCACACTCCCTAGATTAAGACAAAGTGAGTCTACCCGACAAAACTTGATCTACTAGAATAATACG
Source organism: Datisca glomerata (assembly GCA_003255025.1). Lineage (NCBI taxonomy): Eukaryota > Viridiplantae > Streptophyta > Magnoliopsida > Cucurbitales > Datiscaceae > Datisca > Datisca glomerata. The sequence goes on along the minus strand of QANY01004943.1, from coordinate 100,833 downwards.
TTAGCAAGAACTTCTAAATAAGTGTTATTATAGTGAGATAAAGAAAGGAGGCAAAGACTCAGGGTCTTATAAAAGCAAACCCTAATATAAGATGTAGATCCAATGGTCTTCACTTGAGGTTTGGCCACTTTAAATGTCTCGCCTCTGCTGTTGTCCTATCTCATTCCGTCATAAATTGATTTCACTCCGCTATAACAAGTTCCCTATTGGAAATAGCTTTGTGGTCCTATACATACTTCACCCTGTCAGTGGTCGCCAGCCAAAGCTGATCGTCTTCATGGTTTGGCCAAGCCAAACCAAGCAAACACGCTGAAGTTAGAAGAAAAATTTAGACAAATCTTCAAAGTGTTCTTCAAGATGGCCTCCAAGATATTTCGCAAGGAAATTTCACAAGAGAAGAATCACACCAAAATTCAAATTACTCAGGGAAATCTTGCCAACAAAGCTACCTTACAATTCTGGACCGAACTAACCTCGGGTTTAGTCCCCAGTTGGACCCCGCGCCAGTTCAGCAAGGCCAAACCATCTTCATGGTTTGCCCTGGTCAAAACAAACACACTTTGGTGAATCATTTTTATGATTCAGTCCTATTCAATTCTAAATGTCCATGTTGATGACGAAAATCTCTAATATATTTAATATTTTCTCTCGAACAATACTAAAAACACCTTCCCAATTAACCTCTCATATTTCTTTGTGAATTTAAATATCAAAAGTTCTATTGATTTTTTTAATTAAAAGTCACACAAATTATGTTTACACATCTCGATATTTCAGCCAATTCTTGGTATTTACTATAAGAAATGCATATCATAAATTAGCTTGCAGTCTCATTATGGACATCATATCATTCAAAATAGTGATCAGGCATTCAAATAATTAAGAACAATAATAAACACTTAAAATGAAAGAATCTAAAATAATATAAAATATAAAAATTGTATCTACATAACTAGGCTTCATCTTATCCTGAAAAAAGAAATAGAGTCATCCTACTTTGATTAACGCCTGAACTCTACCTTTCCATTTCATGCAATTTTCAGTTTAACTTTCTATCATCATAGTGTGATAATCACAACGAGCACTTGAAGTACACACTTAGGATATGGTGGTTGAAAAGGCTCAACACCACCAACAGGTTATTTTGTATTAATTTCAGTCAGAGTTTCACGTAGGACATCAGAATTAGATCATATTGGAGCGAACAATTGGTTATACTGATTTTCCCTTGATTCTGATCAATCTGACCAACACTTTGTTGGTGAGTTGGTGGTCACAGATTGGATCTTGGGTTGTTTAAAATGTGATTTTTGGGAGTGATAAGTATATGGCATGTGTGAGGTACTTTCTACTATGATTTTACAGATATAGGTCCTTCATTGTACTTTGAAAAGCTCGGCTCGAGATTCACAGCTTGTACATCTCCATCTTTTTGCTTTGATGGCAACTCTTTTTAATGGAGGAAGCATCTAGTACGGCTTAGGAAACTCCACCATTATTTATCAAATATTCTATTCTTTCATCAATCGCTATAATATCAAAAAAGTTGTTTAAAATATTTTCAATTATCCTATCATAGAATGAAGACCACATGTATTGATGAACATTGCATACCTTTTTTTCTCAGACAAGGCGAGTTGCACCTGAGACGCTTATTCCCTCTACCTTAATGCATATTGTTTAAAGCTTTCAGTAGACTTTTTATCCAATCTTTGCAGATCAACAAGGTCGGGGACCATGTCAATATTGTACTTGTATTGTCTTAAAAAGTGTCAGCTAAGTCTTTCCACATCTGAATATGTTAACTATTCAACTAGATCTACCAACAACATGCAGCCCCCATTAGGTTATTTTAGAATAAATGAATCAACAGGTTATCATCATGCACATAGGCAACCATCTTTCTGCAATACATGATAAGGTGACTTCTCGGGCATGTGCTTCCATCATATTTTTCAAACTCAGGTAGTTTGAATTTGTGATTGATGGCATGATAATTGGCTCATTAGGTGCCAGTATCGGGTGGCATCAATGCTTTTGAGTCATCAATATTAGGTATGATAATTGGCTCATTAGGTGCCAGTATCGGGGTATTGTATCGAGTTTTCCCAGAATGCATAAGTTCATGGGCATTTGGAAACGAGTAATGTTGAATATTTACCGACAGTGATGGAGCATGTTAAAATTAGTATGCTTGATGACGTTGATAGGTTGGAGTGAACCCAAGAGGGTAAAATGGGGTATCATTTAGAAGTTGATCTTGTGATGATAAAGACCCTTGCAGACAAATTCAATTATCTTCACCAATGAGTTTACTTTTAAAGCCAGTTAGGTATTCTAATGGGATGCATTGATTTTCACTTTTTGCCTTCAACTCACTTTCATTTTAAGATGATGGGATGCTGACAAAAAATTTGGATAATGACCTATTCACTACAAGATTTTTTTCATAACGATATATTTTATCTCTAATGATCGGATGCTTAACATTACTTGATATTCTTCTAATGAGGTGGAATGTCCATCGAGCAAAATGTAAAGCATCTATAGGCAAAAATGTATTAGAGCTTTCAAAATGGGAACACTAACTGAGATGTACATGAGGTTGGCGAATTCAAGTTTCCTTTCAGTTTACAAGCGCTCTCATATGTGCTTTAAACTCTCTATATTATAGCAAAGAAAATTGACATTTATAACTAGGCAAAGATACTTCGTCATATTTGGACAAACTATCTCAAGAATTTCTTTGCAATTCCTTAGACCAATGAGACACCACTTGTTGATATTCTACCATAACTTCTAGCAAAGTGGCAGATGTAATAGTGCTACTAGATTATGATTGAAAATGATTGAATGACTCTATTACAATCAAATATACAAAAGGAAAAGAAAATAAAAAATAACAAAACTTGAATGTATGCATGAATCTCAATCTAACAATAATTTCCGTACAAGGAAACAAAGATAACTATTAAAAATATTTGTTCAATGCTAAGTGGGCTATGGATTATCTAAGCATGTTATTGGGTTCTAAACATCTTAAATGCTCCCAGGTTGTCCACATTGTTACCTATAATGTTATAATAGGGTCCCCAATTGGACTTCCAATCAGGCCAACGTGGATGAGAAATTTTCATGAGCCTGCATGTGAACCAAGATTCATGAAGATGATCACTAATATGTTCTCACTACTCTTAAAAGGTAAAGCCCGAGTAGAGGGTGTTGATGCAAATCTAGGAGCTGAACATGGACGTGGGGCTGAGCATACACGTGAGAATGGGGTGTTATAATAGGGTCCCCAATTGAACTTGCATGAGACCCTTTGTCATTTCCTAGTGGCCTAATTACAAGACTTAGAGCCCAACATTTAAAAAAAACACTTATTGAGCTAATAACTAATAGAATTGGAATGATTCTGGAAAATTGAAGACCAAGGTTGTCCAAATGATAATCAAGGATTTTTCCATGTCATCAAAGCAATTTAAAAGGCTAATTAACATGAAAAACAATTGAAGAGGCCAATGAACCTACAAGATTAGGTCATGAAAAAGAATGAATTTACCTATTTTAAGGGTTATTCAATAAGGGGATGAATCTAGGTTTGGTTGGCTATGCTTAAATACAATGAAAATGGTCAATTAGTGATAATTAGCTATTATTCTATGTCTAAAAAGGTCTAAAACGTGGGAACTTGCTTACATTGATGTTTGAGTTGTTTTAAGGTTGAAAATTATTACTTTTTCTATTCTTGGAGGGTTGTTCTAAGTATAAAACATGGTACCTGCAGAATTTGAAGTTGAGTTATGAATTATTGAAAAAAAGTTATTGTTATTGTGAGGTGTGTCCGATTTGTGCTTGAAAAAACTTTTTGAACTTATCAAGTTAGTAATGTGGCGTTCAAGCAACCAAACTTATCACCTTGATTCTTGAGTAATCGTTAGGTTTCTTGGTGTGGTGTTTCTATCATTCGTAGTCTTAGTTTCTTATCTTGCTAGGTAATGGGTTAAGGCTCAACAATCTTATCTTTCACGTTCTTAGGATTCTTGAAGCGTCATTATTATCGGGTTTCATCACAAATCACCGGTGGGATTCATATCATTTGGTATCAGAGCTTTGGTTATAAGGCAAGTTTGACCATCCTTTATCTTTATATTTCTTATATTTTTGTTGTAGTAAAAAAAGAACAAAAAATAGAAAAAGAAAAGAAAAAAGGTACAAAAAAAGAGAAAAAAAGGAGTCTACAAAATTCAGTAAGAAATCATTTTGTTTCAGTCTTGTTTCTCACCTTCTAAACCCCATTTTACCAAAAAATCTAGTAAAAAAAATCATCAAAATCTGTTACAAGTTTGTTTTTTTTTTTGTGTATTGCTGAAAGCATAAAAACCATATGTTCCATTCATTCTCTATTGCACTCAAATTCTTAACCCTTTATGATTTTTTTTGTTTCTCATTTTGAATTTCTGCTGGTTATTTTTATTTCATTTCTTGAGCTCGATTAAGCGTTGAAGAAGACACAAAAGAGTGGAAAAATGTAAGAGTGTGTGATACCATAAGAGGTTAAAAGCCATTTAGAGTGAAAACACAGAGTGTGGGTGTGCCATTCTTGAGTGAAACACATGTGAGAGTTCTTGTGATATTTTCTAACCTTATTTTCTAGATTTTAAACATGTCCAATAATCAATAAGAAGACACAATCGAAGAAGTTCAACAACCAGCCATTCTGAACCTCCAAATGTAAGCATTGTTAGGGGAGATGTGCCCTACATTGAGGGCTAAATTGGAACCTATTCAAGAGATGTTGGATTGGGTAGAATTTGGAACACCTAAGGGACAACAACATGACATTCACAATTGGTGCAAGGTGGACGTGTTCAGTGGGAGAATGTTGAGTAAGGCCCGGAGTTAGAGGAGTTTGAAGAGCCATATTTGAATCAGGACATGTTTGAGCGTGATTATGGGAATAAATAAGCTAGGATGGGTAGGCCTAGAAGGGATAATGATTTAGGGAACATAAGGATCAAAATCCCATCTTTCTAAGGTAAAAATGATCTTGAAGCTTACTTAGAGTGGGAAACTAAAGTGGAGATGGTGTTTGATTGTCACAATTATTCAAAGATGAGAAGGTTAAGTTGGGTGCAATTTAATTCACTGATTATGCCATTGTTTGGTGGGATCAATTACTGAATAATAGGAGGAGGAGTTGAGAGCCACCCGTCGACACTTGGGAAGAGATGATAATGCTTATGAGGAGGCATTTTGTACCAACTCACTACTATAAGAGTTTGTTTAAAAAACTACAGAGGCAGATTCAAGGGTCCAAGAGTGTGGATGAGTATTACAAGGAGATGGAGGTTGCTATTGGGCTAATGTGGAAGAGGACCGGGAAGCCACCATGGCTTAAATCGTTGGATTGCAGATATACTCGAGTTGCAGCATTATGTTGAGTTGTCACATATGGTACGTCAAGCCATAAAGATGGTGGAACAACTCAAACTGAAAGGATTAATTAGGAGGGGACAACTTGTGGCTACACTAGCACATGGAATATAGCCCCTAAAAGGGACGAGCAGCCACAAAGCAAGTCAAAATTTGAACTCTATAGGAATGCTAAACCAGCGAGAATCACTACTTTGGGTAACATTGAAACTTATACTTTTAAAACTCATGATATTAAGTGTTTTAATGTCAAAGGCGGGGTCATAAAGCTAGTCAATGGGTAAACAAAAGGGCGATGGTGATAAACGCCCAAGGTGAGCTAGAATTAGAGGATTAGGAGGACGTAGTTGATGAGATATCACCTTTAGAAGATGTTGATGATGAAAAAATACTATGGTTGGAGAATTATTGGTAGCAAGGCAAGTTCTCAATACGCAAGTTATGGAGGAAGAAAGTAACCAAAGGGAGAACTTCTTTCATACTCGGTGATTTGTCAAAAACAAAGTTTGTTGCGTTATTATTGATGGAGGGAGTCACACAAACGTGGCCAGCACTGATTTGATGGAGAAATTATCCTTAACAACCTTGAAACAGACTTGTCCTTAGAGGCTTCAATGGTTGAATGAATGTGGCAAAATCAAGGTGACAAGGCAAGATCGTGACATTATATCCATTGGCAAGTATAAGGATAAGGTGCTTTGCAATGTGGTTCCTATGCATAATGCCATATATTTTTTATGAGACCATGGCAGTATGATCGACGGGGTACACATGATGGATTCACAAATAAGTATTCTTTCACTCTTGAAAAGAAACTTATTACTCTTGTTCCATTAACTCCAAAACAGGTTATGGAGGATCAACCAAAGTTCAAAAAATCAAATGAAAAGAAGAGAGAAAAATAAAGGAAGGCTAAAACCGAGAGGAAAGAAATTGAGAGAAAAGAAAATGAGAGAAAACATTAGAGAAAAGAAATTGAGGGAAAAGAAGAAGAGAGCGTTTCAGCCTTTGTGAGAGTAAGAGAGCAAAAGTTAAATTACATTGCAAAAAAGTGAGATCAAGAGAGCATTATTTTCACATCAGCACCTTATTGTACTTATGTACAATGAGCCTCTTTTATATACTAATGATCCCATCAGTTTTTTTCTGTGCATTATTGTTTCTCTTTTGTAGGAGTTTGATGATGTCTTTCTTGGCTTTGTTGTTAGTTCTAAAGGAATTGAGGTGGACGAGGAAGAGGTGAAGGCAATCCAAAAGTGGCCAACGCCTACAACAAACAGTCAAGTGAGGAGTTTGTGCATGATTTTAATAGCTTGACCGCCCCTTTTACTAACTCATCGATAAAAATGTTTCGTTTAAGAGGTAGATAGAACAAGAAAGAGCATTTAATCTGATCAAAGAAAAGTTAACTAATTCACAATTTCTTATTTTGCCTAACTTTGCTAAAACTTTTGAAATTGTGTGTGATGCATCAAGAATAAGTATTTGAGTTATTTTGATGCAAGAAGGCCATCCAGTGGTCTATTTCAGTGAAAAGTGAAGTTGGGCAGCCCTAAACTATCTCACTTATGATAAGGAGATGTATGTTTTGGTGAGGGCTTTGGAAAATTAGCAGCATTATGCATAGCCAAAGGAGTTTATGATTCACACAGATCATGAATCCGTAAAGTATTTGAAAGGATAAGAAAATTTGAACAAAATACATGCCAAGTGGGTGGAATACGATGAAACATTTCCTTATGTGATCAAATACAAGCGAGATAAGAAAAACGTGGTTGCTGATGCATTGTCTTGAAGGTATGTTCTACTTTCAATTTTAGACACAAAATTGCTTGGTTTTGAGTACATTAAGGATTTGTATGCACAAGATCTTTATTTTGGTCATTTGTTAAATGCATATGAAAAAGTGGCATTGAGAAGTTTTATAGGCATGATGGAATTCTATTCAGGGAAAATAAAATGTGTGTGCATATGTGTTCTTTACATGAATTGCTTTCGTGAGAAGCCCATGAAGGAGGTTTGTATGAACATTTTTTTGGCCTCATATGAAGCATGATGTGGAAATAATATGTGAAAATGTATCACTTGTGAACAAGCTAAGTCTAAGTTGAAACCCCATAGTTTGAACACCCATTTACTTATAACTAATGAACTTTGGATTGATATTTCTATGAATTTTGTTTTGGGTTTACCTAGAACTAAGAGTGGGAGAGATTCAATTTTTGTGATGGTAGATAGGTTTTCTAAAATGGCACACTTAATTGTGTGTCATAAAACCTATGATGCATCACATATAGATGATTTTTTCTTCAAAGAAATTGTTAGGTTACATGCCATGCCTAGGACCATTTGTTTCTTATACAAATATAAAGTTTTTAGTTAATTTTGGAAGACTTTGTGGGGAAAGTTGGGAGCCAACTTATTATTTTCTACTACTTGTCATCCAAAAACTGATGGTCAAACTAAAATAGTGAATAAAACTTTGCCTTCTTTATTGCATGCAATCATTAGAAAGAACTTGAAAACATGGGAAGATTGTTTGCCAAATGTTGAATTTGCTTACAATAGAAGTACACCTTCTGTAACTGAGTTTTCACCATTTGAAGTTGTTTATGGCGTAAATCCATTGTCTCATTTGGATTTAATTCATTTTCCTTTGAGTGAATGTGACAACTTAGATGAAAAAATATGGCTAAATTTGTGAAGCAAAATCATGAAAAGGTACGACTGAATATTGAATGGAGGACTGAACAATATGTCAATCAAGTCAACAAGGGATGCAAAGGTAGTGTTTGAACATGGAGATTGGGTTTACTTGCACTTAAGAAATGATCATTTTCTAGAACAATGACTTTCAAAGCTCCTACCTCGAGCTGATGGACCATTTCAAGTAGTGGAATGCATCATGACAATGCTTAAAAGCATGACTTACATGGTGAATACGGTGTCAGTACGAGCTTTAATGTTGCTAACTTGTCTCCTTTTGATGCAAGTGTTAATTTGAGGACAAATCATTCTCAAGAGGGGGAGAATGATGAAAATATAGGAGCTGAACATGGACGTGGGGTTGAGCATACACGTGAGAATGGAACTGCACTTGCACAAGACCATTTGTCATTTCCTAGTGGCCCAATTACAAGACTAAGAGCCCAACATTTGAAGAAAGCACTCATTGGGCTAGTCTAAGAGAATTGAACTAATTCTTGAAAATTGAAGATCAAGGTGGATCTAAATGATAATCAAGGATTTTTTCATGTCATCAAAATGATTGAAGAGGCTAATTAGCTTACAAAAGCAATTGAAGAGGATAATGAACCTACAAAAATGTGGTCATCAAGACTAGGCCATGAAAGGGCATGAATTTACCTATTTTCAATGTATTTAAGCATAGTCAATGAAACCTATATTCAACATTGTTGAGTCTTAACTATTATTATAAGCCTTTATGGAAACTTATTTACATTGATGTTTGTGTTATTTTAAGGCTAAAATTATTGCTTTTCATATTCTTGAAGGGTAGTTCCAAGTATATAACACGGTACCTACGAAATTTAAAGTTATGAATTATTGAAAAATGAGTTATTGTTATTGTGAGGTGTGTCCTTTTTTTGTTCTTGAAAGAACTCTTTGAACATATCAAGTTAGTCTTATGGTGTTCAAACAACCATACTTATCATCTTGATTCTTGAGTGATCCTTAGATTTCTTGGTGTGGCATTTATATCCTTGGTAGCCTGTTCTTATCTTGCTAGGTAACAGGTTAAGACTCAACAATGTTGTCTTTCACGTTATTGGGGTTCTTGAACCATTATTGTTATCAAGTTTCATCACAAATCGTCGGTACAGTTCATATCAAATGTGGTGTGTGCATGGATGGAAGGGTATGAAATGAAGACAATACACATAGCATTATTCGTAGTTAAAATAATACAGTATAAATAAATAAAAATAAAAAGAACCAAGTAAAAAGATAATTTGGCTTAATTCTCTATCGATCTAAAATAATGCTAGATTGATATATTTTTCAGTAGAGTCGTCAAGCTATCACAAATTGCTTGTGACAAGGAGCGGCGATTAACAAATATAATTAAAAAAGATTTAGAGTCACCACCAATTTCTATTTGTGATTGGTCACCTAGTTTAGAAAATATTTTTGTCTACAAAAAATAGAGTTGGCTCCTTGGTTGTTTGTGCGAGGGGAATTTATCAAATGCTATTTTTTTAATTTGTCATAACAAAATATTTTATAAATTTATTTTTACATGTCCCACAATGTATTATTTTGTAACAAAATTGAAACAAGTTTTGTCTTGTTAATTAGTGCTACAAAGACCACTGTAAATATTTTTTATGTTTTATTTTTTAAACAAGTGTATTTATAAAAATATAGGAAAGAAAATCGAAGATCCGAGGATACTTGCTATCAATATCTTGAGGAAATCATATTCTGATAATTCTTAGATAATATTTTTTAAAGAAGAAAAAGTTTTGTATATTTTTAAGTTTTTTTATAAATATATATGTCAGGGTAAGTTCATATTGAAACCAAACTCTAACTTTGGAGTCTACGTTCCTCACATCTTGAGAATAGATAATTAGACTTACAAGATCCCTAAACCCATCACATCTTTAAAAAATATATATATAAACATTATGTTTTACATGATAATTACCAATTAAAATAAAATTACTTTAAGGAGAAACAATAAACAATTTACATTATCAATTAATAAGAAAAAATTTTAGAAAGAAAAAAAAGTGTCATGTAATATCCCTATATAGTGTATAAGAGATTTCAAATCTCTGTAAGTGAGTTGTAGATGTTGACAATTTATTTAAGAATTTTTAGTTTTTAATACTTACCTAATATATTTAAAAAACAGAAGTTACATATATTTATTTATTTATTTCGAAAATATATTTCTGATGAAAAAATCATATTGAAGCTAAAATCGGACTCCGAGTAGTTCCTCACCTCTTACAATAGAAAATTAGACTTTCAATGCCTTTAACCAATTTATAAAAAATCATAATTGCACGATGCAATATTTTATCAAGTATCACACAATAATAAAATCAAACAAAACAAAGAGATTGCAACTGGCCTTCTAGCATTATCATAGATTCACTAGCCTAAGTTAACATCTTAAATGACATAGATTGAATAAATGAATAACAACAAAAAATGATAGAATATAGAAATGGTGATATTTGTAAGAAAGTAAAAGAATAAACTGAATAAATAAATTTATAAATAACAAACAAAACAAAATTAATTGAAGTAAAAACAAGTGGAACGGACAGAGATATCTCATCTCAGTACATTCACACAAAAGAGAGGCTATCACTTTAGTCCTATTTCTATCACCTGGCATGGCATCATGAGGTGAGGCCAATTCATCTTACCACATCATTGCTGAAAATTATTAATTAATTTAAAAAAAATAGAAAATGGTAAACCAAACTTCTAATGCCATGCTGAGTCTCGCATGACATGTACTATGCGTGACTTTTGAAACCAAATACACATTTTTTAGAAAAATTTGGAATGTAATGGATATTTTTAGTTCTTTTAGTGTCATGCGGTGTCAAAAATACCCAATGAGACGTGTTTAAGCCTAAATGAGACGAACTAAACTAAACTTAGATCTTTTGGGTATAGCATGTAGTAGACCAGACTTTTGACACCCAATACACATTTTGGATAAAAAAATTTGAGTGTGCTGGTCATTTTAGGTGATTCTAGTGCCATGCAGTGTAAAAAATACACAATGGGACGTGTTATACGAATTTGACTAAACTTAAATCTTTTGGGCATTGCATGTACTCGACCTGACTTTTAACACACAATACACATTTTTATAAGAATTTGGAGTGTGGTGGTCTATGCTTAGAGTGCAATGCTGAGTTAAAAAGATCCAATGAGACGTGTTTAAGTTCAAATGAGACGAACTTGCCTAGACTTGGATCTTTTGGGCATGGTATATACTCGATCTTAATTTTGACACCCAATACATATTTTGGATTAAAATTTAGAGTAATGTGGTCATTTTATGTGCTTCTAGTGTCATGCTGAGTCAATAAGACCCAATGGGACGTGTTTAGGCCCAAATGATATGAACTTGACTAAACTTGGATCTTTTAAGCATGGCATGAACTCAAACTAATATTGGACACACAATACACATTTTGTATAAGAATTTGGAGTGTGGTGATCATTTTAGGTGCTTTGAGTGTCATGCGGAGTCAAAAAGATCCATTGAGACATGTTTAGGCTCAAATGAGATGAACATTTAGATCTTTTGGGCATGGCATATACTTGTCCTAATTTTTGACACTCAATACACATTTTAGGTAGGGATTTGAAGTGTATTGGTAATTTTACATGCTTCTAGTGCTATGCGGAGTCAAAAAGCCCCAATGGGGCGTGTTTAGGCTCAAATGAGATAAACTTGACTAAACTTAGATCTTTTGGGCATGACATCTACTTTACTTGATTTTTAACAACCAATACATGTTTTTTTAATAATTTAGAGTGTGGTACTCATTTTAGGTGCTTCTAGTGCTATGTCGAGTCAATAAGACCCAATGTAACATGTTTAGGCCCAAATGAGAGGATCTTGGCTAAACTCGGATCTTTTCGGCATGACATCTACTCGACCTTACTTTTGTGACCCAATACACAATTTGGAGAAGAATTTATAGTGTGGTGGTCATTTAGGTACTCCTAGTGCCATACGGAGTCAAAAAGAATTAATGGGACGTGATTAGTCCAAATGAGATGAACTTGACTAACCTTGGATTTTTGGGCATGGCATGTATGCAATACATATTTTGGATAAGAATTTAGAGTATGGTGGTCATTTTAGGTGTTTTTAGTGCCAAGTAGAATAAAAAGGCCCCGATGGGTTATGTTTATGCCATGTGAATTTTGACACCCAATACACATTTTTTATTAAAAAAATGGAGTGTTTTGATCAATTTAAGTTCTTTTAGTGCCACGTAGAGTAAAAAAAGACCCAATAAGATGTGTTTAGGACCAATTGGATGAACTTGACTAAACTTGGATCTTTGGACATGGCATGTACTCAACCTGATTTTAGACACCCAATACACATTTCGGATAAAAATGTAGTGTGGTGGTTACTTTAGGTGCTTCTAGTTCCATGCAGAGTCAAAAAAGACCCAAATGTCATGTTTAAGCCCAAATGAGACAAACTTGGCTAAGCTTGGATCTTTTAGTCATGGCATGTACTCGACCAGAGTTTTGACAACTAATACACATTTTGGAAAAGAATTTAGAGTGTGATGGTCATTTTAGGTGCTTCTAGTTTCATGCGAAGTCAAAAAGACTCAATTGGACACATTTTGTCCTAAATGAGATGAACTTGGCTAAATTTGAATCTTTTTTGGCATGACATGTACTTGACCAGAGTTTTGAAGCCCATTACATGTTTTTTTTTATAAGAATTTGAAGTGTGGAGGTCATTTTATGTGTTTCGAGTGCCATGTGGTGTCAAAAAGAACCTATGGGATGTGTTTAGGCCCAAATGATATGAACTTGGCAAAACTTGGGTCTTTTGTACATGACATGTACTCAACTTGACTTTTGACACTCAATACACTTTTTTTATAAGAATTTGAAGTTTGATGGTCATTTTTTAGGTGCTTTTAGTGCCATGTGGAGTTAATAAGACCCAATGGAACATGTTTAGGCCAAATGTGATAAACTTGGCTAACCTTTGATATTTTTTACATGACATGTACTCGTCCTGAATTATGAGACCCAATAAACATTTTGTATAAGAACTTTGACTGTGGTGGTCAATTTAGGTGCTTCTAATCCCATGCAGAGTCAAAAGACCTAAAGGGACGTGTTTAGGTCAAAATGAGACAGACTTGGCTAAATTTGGATCTTTTGGGTATGGTATGTACGCGATCTAACTTTTGAAACCCAATACACATTTTGGATAAGAATTTAGAGTGTGGTGGTCATTTTAGGTGCTTCTAGTGCCATGTACAGTAAAAAAGACCCGATTCCACGTGTTTAGGCCCAAATGAGACTATCATCGTTAAACTTGGATCTTTTGAGCATGACATATACCCGGCCTAACTTTTGACACCCAATACACGTTTTCTATGAGAATTTGGAGTGTGGTGGTCATTTTAGGATCATGTAGTGCCATGCAGAGTCAAAAAGATCCAATGAGACATGTTTAGGCCCTAAAGGGATGAACTCTGCAAAACTTGGATATTTGGGTATGGCATGTACTCGAACATACTTTTGACACCCAATACGTTGTTTGTATAAAAATGGAGCGTGGTGGTCATTTTAGGTGTTTCTAGTGCCATGCAGAGTGAAAAGACTAAATGTAACGTGTTTAGGCTCAAATGAGACGAACTTGGCTAAACCATCTTTTGGGCATGCTATGTACGCAACCTGAGTTTTTACACCCAATGTAAATTTTTTATAAGAATGGAGTTTGGTGTCATTTAGGTTCTTGTATTCCCATGTAGAGTCAAAAATGACCCAATGAGATGTGTTTAGGCCCAAATTAGACGAACTTGGCTAAACTTGAATCTTTTGGGCATGACTTGTACTTGACCTAACTTTTTACACCAAATATACATTTTGGATTAGAATTTAGAGTGTGGTGGTCATTTTATGTGCTTCTAGTGGCATGCAGAGTCAAAATGACTTAAATGGATGTGTTTAGGCCTAAACAAGATGAAGTTAATTAAACTTGGATCATTTGGATATGGCATATACTCGACCTGACTTTTGACACATAATACACGGTTTTTATAAGAATTTGGAGTGTGGTCATTTTTATGTTCTTCTAGTGCCATGTAGAGTAAAAAAGATCCAATGAGACGTGTTTAGGACCAAATGGAACAAACTTGGCTACACATTGATATTTGGGCACTCGACCAGAATTTTGACACCAATACATGTTTTGGCTAAGAATAGAGTGTTGTGATCATTTTAGGTGCTTTTAGTGCCATGTGGAGTCAAAAAGACCTAACGGGACGTCTTTAGGCCGAAATGAAACAAACTTGGCTAAAACATCTTTTGGGCATGGTATGTACCTGACTGGACTTTTGACATCCAATATATGTTTTTTATAAGAATGGAGTTTGGTGGTCATTTAGGTGGTTCTAGTGTAATGGAGAGTCAAAAAAAGACCCAATGTGACGTGTCTAGGCCCAAATTAGACGAACTTGGCTAAATTTGATTTTTTTAGCATGACTTGTACATGACCTAGCTTTTGACACCAAATACACATTTAGGATAAAAATTTATAATGTGGTGATCATTTTAGATGCTTATAGTGTGATGTGGATTTAAAAAAGTCCCAAAGAGACGTGTTTATCCCCAAATGAGATGAACTTAGCTAAACTTGGATCTTTTAGGCATGGCATGTACCCGGCCTGACTTGTAACACATAATACATGTTTTGAATAATAATTTGAAGTGTGGTAGTCATTTTAGGTGCTCCTAGTGTCATGCGGAGTCAAAAAGATCCAATCGGATGTGTTTATGACCAAATGAGATGAACTTGACTAAACTTGGATCTTTTAGGCATAGCTTGCACTCGACCTGACTTTTGACACCCAATACACATTTAGAATAATAATTTGGAGTTTGGTGATCATTTGAGGTGCTTCTAGTGACATGCGTAGTCAATAAGACCCAATGGTACGGGTTTAGGCCCAAATGAGATGAACATGGCTAAACTTGGATCTTTTGGGCATTGCCTATACTCGACCTGAATTTTGACACCCAACACAAATTTTTTATTAGAATTTAAGGTGTAGTAGTCATTTGAGGTTCTTCTAGTGCCATGCAGAGTAAAAAATACCCAATGGGACGTGTTTTGGCCAAATGAGACAAATTTGGCTGAACTTAGATTTTTGGGGCACGACATGTACTCGACCTAACAAATTTGGCATGACATGTACTCGACCTAACTTTTGACACCTAATGCATGTTTGGATATTAATTTAGAGTTTGGTGGTGATTTTAGGTTCTTCTAGTGCCATGCGGAATCAAAAAGACTCAATGAGACATGTTTAGGCCCAAATGAGATGAACATGGCTAAGCTTGGATCTTGTGGGTATGGCATGTACGCAACCTAACTTTTGACACCCAATATGTATTTTCAACAAGAATTTGTAGTTTGGTGGTAATTTTAGGTGCTTGATGTGCTATGTGGAGTCAAAAGGATCTAATAGGACGTGTTTTGGCCTGAATGAGACAAACTTGGCTAAACTTGAATCTTTTGGGTATTAAATGTACCCGACCTATCTTTTGACAACCAATAAATGTTTTAGGTAATAATTTTTAGTTTGGTGATCATTTAAGATACTTCTAGTGTAATACAGAGTCCAAAAGATCTCAATCGGATGTGTTTAGGCTTAAATGAGACAAACTTGGCTAAACTTGGATCTGTTGGGAATGACATGTATGCGACCTGACTTTTGACTCCTAATATAAAGTTTTGGATAAGAATTTAGAGTTTGGTAGTCATTTTAGGTTCTTGTAGTCCCATGCAGAGTCAAAATGACCCAATGATACGTGTTCAGGTCCAAACGAGACGAATTTGGCTAACTTGTATATTTTGGGTATTACATGTATGCGACCTGACTTTTGACACCCAATACATATTTTTTTTAAGAATTTAGTGTGTAGTCATCATTTAAGGTGCTTCTAGTGCCATGCTGAGTCAAAAATACCCAATTGGACGTGTTTAGGCCAAATGAGATGAATTTGACAAAACTTGGATCTTTTTTGCATGATATGTACTCGGCCTAACTTTTGACACCGAATACACGTTTTGGATAGTTATTTAGAGTTTGATGGTCATTTTAGGTGCTTCTATTGCCATTTAGAGGTCAAAAAGACTCATTGGGATGTGTTTAGGCCTAAATGAGACGAACATGGCTAAGCTTGGATCTTCTGGGCATTACATGTACCCGACCTGACTTTTGACACCCAATATATACTTTCGATAAGAATGTTGAGTGTGGTGGTAATTTTAGGTTCTTGACGTGCCATGCGGAATCAAAAGGGCCTAATGGGACGTGTTTAGGCTCAAATGAGATGAACTTGGCTAAACTTGAATGTTTTGCGTATGACATGTACTAGACATTACTTTTGACATCCAATACACATTTTGGATAAGAATTTGGAGTATAGTGGTACTTTTAGGTGTTTCTAGTATCATGCAGAGTCCAAAAGACCCAATGGGACATGCTTATGCCCAAATGAGATGAACTTTGCTAAACTTAGAGCTTTTAGGCATGGCATGTACTCGACTTCACTTTTGACACCCAATACACATTTTTATAAGAATTTGGAGTACGGTGGTGATTTTAAGTACTCTTAGTGACATGCGGAGTCAATAACACCCGATGGAACGTGTTTAGGCCTAATTGAGATAAACTTGAATTAACTTGGTTATTTTGGGAATGGTATGTACGTGACCTGACTTTTGACACCAAATGCATAATTTGGATAAGAATTTAGAGTGTGGTGGTCATTTTTTGTGCTTCTAGTTCCATGTAGAGTCAAACTAACCTAATGAGACAGGTTTAGGCCTAAAAAAGATGAACTTAGCTAAACTTAGATCTTTTGGGCATAAAATGTACCCAACCTAACTTTTAGCACCTAATACACCTTTTATGGTGGTCATTTTAGGTGATTCTAGTGCCATGCAGAATCAATAAGACCCAATGTGATGCTTTTAGTCCTAAAAGGAATGAATTTGGCTAAACTTGAATCTTTGGGCATGGCATGTACTCGATAGGACATTTGACACCCAATATACATTCTAGATAAGAATGAAGTGTGTTGGTCCTTTTAGGTGCTTCTAGTGCCATGTAGAGTCAAATAAGACCCAATTGGACGTGTGTAGGCCTAAATGAGATGAACATGACTAAACTTGGATCTTATGAGTATGACATGCACTCGACTTGACATTTGACACCCAATATACGTACTCCATAAGAATTTTGAGTGTGGTGGTAATTTTAGGTGCTTGACGTGCCATGCGGAGTCAAAAGGACTTAATGTGATGTGTTTAGGCCCAAATGAGATGAACTTTCTAAAACTTGAATCTTTTGGGTATGACATGTACTAGACATTGCATTTGACACCCAATACACATTTTGGATCAAAATTTAGTGTATAGTGGTACTTTTGGGTGCTTGTAGTGCCATGCGGAGTCAAAAAGACCCGATGGGACATTTTTAGGCCCAAATGTGATAAACTTGTCTAAACTTAGATCTTTTAGGCATGGCATATACTCAACCTAACTTTTTGACCCCCAATACACATTTTTTATAAGAATTTGAGTGTGATGATCATTTTAGGTGCTTCTAGTGTCATGCGGAGCTAATAAAATCCGATGGAACGTGTTTAGTCCCAGCTAAGACAAACTTGACTAAACTTGGTTCTTTTGGCAATGGTATGTACGCCACCTGACTTGGTTCTTTTGGCAATGGAGTAAAAAGGACCTAGTGGGACGTGTTTAGGCATAAATGACACGAACTTGACTAAACTTGAATCTTTTAGGCATGACATGTACCCGACCGACTTTTGATACTCAATAAACATTTTTTATAAGAGTTTTTAGTGCGGTGGTCATTTAAGGTACTTCTAGTGTAATGCGGAGTCCAAACGACCTAACGGGACGTGCATAGGCATAAATGAGATGAACTTAGCTAAATTTGGATCTTTTAGGCATGGCATGTACCCGACCTGACATTTGACACCCAATACACATTTTAAATCAAAATTTGGAATGTGGTGGTCATTTAGGTGCTTCTATGCCATGCAGAGTCAATAAGACTCAATGGGACGTGTTTAAGCCCCAATTAGTTGAGCTTTGAGAAACTTGGATCTTTTGGATATAGCATGTACCCGACCTCACTTTTGACATCCAATACACATTTTCAAAAAGAATTAGGAGTGCGGTGGTCAGTTTTGGTTCTTCTAGTGTCATGTAGAGTAAAATAATCCCAAAGGGACGTGTTTAGGACCAAATGAGATGAACTAGGCTAAACCTGAATCTTTTGGACATGGCATGTTCTCGACCTGACTTTTTACACCTAATACACATTGTGGATAAGAATTTAGAGTGTGGTGCTCATTTTAATTTCTTCTAGTACCATGCAGAATCAAAAACACCTGTGGGATATGTTTAGGCGCAAATGAGATGATCATTTAAGGTGATGATCATAAGTGTTGCATATACTTGACCTAAATTTTGACCTAGATGATCTTATGAGTGTGGTATGTACTTGACCTAAATTTTGACATCCAATATACATTTTCGAGAAGAATTTGGAGTGTGGTGATCATTTAATGTGCTTCCTACAATGCGGAATCAAAAAGATCCAATGAGACGCATTTAGGCTCAAATGAGATGAACTTGGTGAAACATGGATATTTTAGGCATGACATGTACTCAACCTGAATTTCGACATCCAATACACATTTGTTTAAAAGAACTTGGAGTGTGGCAGTCATTTTAGGGGCTTTTGGTGCCTTGCGGAATCAATAAGATTGAATGGAACGTGTTTAGGCCCAAATGAGATAAACTTGGATCTTTTTGGGAAATACATGTATGCGACCTGACTTTTGATACATAATGCACGTTTTGGATAAGAATTTAGAGTGTGGTGGTCATTTTAGGTACTTCAAGTGCCATGCAAAGTCAAAATGACTCAATGTGACGTGTTTAGGTTCAAACTTGATGAACTTAGCTAACTTGGATCTTTTAAGCATGGCATGTACCTGACCTCACTTTTAGTACCAAATACACGTATTGTGGTGGTAATTTTAGGTGCTTCTAGTGCCATGCAAGGTCATAAAGACCCAATGTGTTTAGTTTCAAAACAAACGAACTTGGCTAAACTTGGATCTTTGGGCATGGAATGTACTCGATTTAACTTTTGGCACCCAATGCACGTTTTGGATAAGAATGGAGTGTGGTGGTCCTTTTAGGCGCTTTTAGTGCCATGCGGAGTCAAAAAGACCCAACAGAACGTGTTTAGGCCCAAATGTGATGTACTTAACTAAGCTTAGATCTTTTGAGCATGACATGTACTTGATCTGACTTTTAAGACACAATACACATTTATGATAAGAAGTTTGAGTGTGGTGGTCATTTTAGGTGATTCTTGAGCCATGTGAAGTCAAAAAGACCCAATAAGATATGTTCAGGCCAAAAATGAGATGAACTTAGCTAAAATTGAATCCTTTGGGCATGGCATGTACGCGACCTAACTTTTGAAACCCAATACATGCTTTAGATAATAATTTAGAGTGTCATGATCATTTTCGGTGCTTCTAGTTTCATGTATAGTAAAAAAGACTCAATAGGACGTGTTTAGGCTGAAATATGATGAAGTTGCCTAAACTTGGATCTTTTAGACATTGCATATACTTGACCTGACTTTTGACACCCAATAAATATTTTTATAAGAATTTGGAGTGTGGTGGTCATTTTAAGTGCTTCTAGTGTCATGTAGAATAAAAAAGACCCAATGAGACATGTTTAGACCCAAATACGATGAACTTGGATCCTTGGATATGGCATGTACTCGACCTCAATTTTGACACTAAATACACATTTTGGATAAGAATGGATTGTGGTGGTCGTTTTAGGTGCTTCTAGTGCTATGTAGAGTAAAAAATGACCCAACGGGACGTGTTTAGGCCCAAATTAGAAGAACTTGGCTAAACTTGAATCTTTTGGTTATGTCTTGTACTCGACTTGAGTTTTGACACCAAATAAACATTTTGGATAAGAATTTAAAAAGGCTCAATGGGACAGGTTTTGGCCAAAATGTGATAAACTTGGCTAAATTTGGATCTTTTAGGTATGGCATGTACCTGACCTTACTTTTGACTTGCAATACACATTTTCAACAAGAATTTAGAGTGTGGTGATCAGTTTTAGTTCTTCTAGTTCCATGCGGAGTCAAAAATACCCAATAGGACGTGTTTAGGACCCAAACTTGGCTAAACTTTTATCTTTGGCATGGCATGTACTCGACTTGACTTTTGAAGTTTCGGATCAGAATTTGTATTTGGGTGGTCATTTTAGGTGTTTCTACTACCATGTAGAGTCAATAAGACCTAATGGGACGTGTTTAGGCCCAAATGAGATGAACTTGGCTAAACTTGGCTCTTTTGGGCATGGCATGTACTCGACCTGACTTTTGACACCCAATACACTTTTTTATAAGAATATGGAGTGTAGTGATCATTTTAGGTACATGTTTCAGATAAAATTTTTGTACATGCCGAGTCTAAAAGATCTAATGAGACGTATTTTGGTCCAAATGAGATGAACTTGGCTTAGCATAGATCTTATCATCATGACAAGTACACGACCTGACTTTTGACACCCAATATACGTTTTCAATAAGAATTTAGAGAGTCATGGTCATTTTAGGTGTTTCTTGTGCCATGTAAACTCAAAAAGACCCACTAGGACGTGTTTACGCTCAAATAAGATGAACTTAACTAAACGAGGATCTTTGGGCATGTCATGTACTCGACTTGACTTTTTACACCCAATACACGCTTTGGATGAGAATGGAGTGTGGTGGTCATTTTAGGTGCTTCTAGTGCAACGTGGAGTCGAAAAAGACCAAATGGGGTGTGTTTAGGCACAAATGAGATGAATTTTTCTACACTTAGATCTTTTGGGCATGATATGTACTCGATATGACTTTTGATATCCAATACACATTTTTTATAAGTACTCAACCTTACTTTTGACTCCCAATACACGTTTGGATAAGATTTTGGAGTGTGGTTGTCATTTTAGATTATTCTAGTACCATGCGGAGTCAAAAAGACCTAATGGGACGTGTTTAGGCCCAAATGAGATGAATTTGGTTAAACTTAAATTTTTTAGGCATCGCATGCACTCGACCTGACTTTTGACACCCAATACACATTTTGGATAAGAAGTTAGAGTTAGGTGGTAATATTTTGTGCTTCTAGTGCCATGCGCAGTCATAAAGACCCAATGAGACATGTTGAGGCTCAAATGAGTTAAACTTTGCTAAACTTGGATCTTTTGTGCATGGCATGTAATCGACCTGAATTTTGACATCCCATGCACATTTTTATAAGAATTTGGAGTGTGATGGTCATTTTAGGTGCTTCTAAAGCCATGCGGAGTTAAAAGTCTCAAGTGGACGTATTTAGGCCCATATGAGTTGAATTGGCTAAACTTTGATTGTTTGGGCATGACATGGACTCGACTAGAATTTTAAGACTCAATACACATTTTGGATAATAATTTTGAGTGTGGTTATCATTTTCGATTCTTATAGTGCCATGCGGAGTCAAAAAGATCTAATGGGACGTGTTTAACCCCAAATGAGATGAAGTTAGATAAACATAGATCTTTTGGGCATGACATGTATTCGACCTGATTTTTACGCCTAATACACATTTTAGATAAGAATTTAGAGTGGGGTTTTCATTTTAGGTGTTTCTATTGCCTTGCGGAGTCAAAAAGTCCCAATGGGACGTGTTTAGACACAAATGAGATGAACTTAACAAAACTTGGATCTTTTGGGCATGACATATACTCGACCTAACTTTTGACACCCAATAAATGTTTTGGATTAGAATTTAGAGCGTGGTGGTCATTTTAGGTACTTCTAGTATCATGTAGAGTCAGAAAACCCTAATGGAACGTGTTTCGGCATGGCATGTACTCGACCTAACTTTTAACACCCAATACACATTTTGGATAGGAATTTGGTGTGTGGTGGTCATTTAGTGTTTAGATTTGGTATCACATAAACTATTATTGCAGATAATGGGTCTGTATTTGATGACCAACTAGTCAATGACATTGGTTTGAGTATGGAAATTACTACAGTCAACTATACTCTATATTATCCCAAGTAGAATGGTCAGTCATAATCGACCAAAAATTTAATAAAATGGTAACCAGGAAGGCCATAAAAAATAACCCCAGGCAGTGGCATGACTCACTAGAAGAATCTTTAGTCCTATAGTACCTCTTAAAGGAACAACATAGGTATTTCACCTTATGCCTTGGCATATGGGCATGATGTTGTACCTATTGAATTGATGTTAAATCGCTGAGTTCTACAACAAAAAAGCTTTACCCTAGAAGGGTATGTGCAAGGAATGATGTTCAGAATTGATGTAGTAAAAGAAGTAAGAATCAAAGTGTTAAATCAATTCCACAAAATGAACTCACCATTCAATGCACAACATCAACATTATTTTGAATTTGAATTTCGTTAGAGTTTAGGATCAGTCTTGATTTTGTAATCATCAATTTACTACGTTGTAAATATCTCCTATAATTATGCCTAGATTCAGCTATATATTGTATATACCACAACTCAATGAAATCAAGGAAAATTACATTTCAACATGGTATCATCCTAGATTTCAGGATCTTCTTTGTCTTTCTCTTCTTCTCCAATTTCAATCTGCAATTATCTCCTCATTACCCAAATTTCCTTTTTTTTCTTCAATCCACATAAGTTCCTTAGGCATTCCCTCTGTCTTCCTTGGTCATCACTCTCTCTCTTTCTTCTTTTTTTCCTCTGCCTCTCTAACCGTATGTTCATCTCATCTCTTCCCATCATTTCTGACTCCTCTTCCACCATCACCCAAAATACCTCTCAATTTATCAAGTTAAATGAGAACAATTAACTTGTATTGCTTCGCCAGATCAAACCATTTCTCAATGGTGCGAAACTCATGGGCTATGTTGACGGGTCCATGCCAGCACCTAATTCTACCATTCGGTCTACACCAATGGACGACGCTGCAGCTACCACAATCACCAACCCCGCTTATGAGAAGTGGTTTACTACATATCAATAAATCGTCAGCATACTCACCTCTTCACAGAACGAGAACATTGTTTGACTCACCATCGGCTTTGATACATCTAAGGAAATTTGGGATTGTCTCACAAATCATTTCTTTAAAAAATCAGTCGCACAACAACTAGCTTGGAACTTCAGCTCTTTGATCTTAAAAAATGATCTAAATCTATTGATGAATATCTTCAAGAAGCCAAGTCTATTCTCCCTAGCCATCGTTCATGTATCACGCATGAGGAGCCTCTCCTTACATGACTTGTAATATTCCCGACCCTTTTTCTTCTCCTGCTTGGGCCTCACGCAATGGTGTCCAGGTCCTCAATGGTGTCCAAATTGTCACTCAAATAACATGGGTTGAACCAATGCCCTCACAGATTCTCTGGCCCATCTACTACTGCACCATTTTTCGAAACTCATTTTGCTACTAACCCAAATTGGTACCCAGATACTGGAGCGACCCATCACATGATTGCCATGCCCGTTCAAAATCCACAAATTTATGATGGCCCTCACAATGTATTAATGGGAAATGGGAATTAAATGCGTGTTTCTCATACCGGTAACATTCCTCTATCACTAGGCTCCAATACTTTTTCCTTAAATAATGTTTTTCATATTCCTTCCATCTACAAAAACTCTTTTCTGTAGCTCATTTCACTAAAGATAATCTCATATTTTTCTTATTTGCTCCAAATTTTTATCATATTTATTGCTTACAAACTGGTCGTCTATTGTTTCAGGCCCATCTAAGGATGGTCTCAATCCTCTCAATTTGTCAGCCATCTCTAGTCCTCCTCCAGCTCTCCCATCCATTCACTCTTATGTCTGGCACAATCGTTTGGGTCATCCATCTTCCAATGTCCTCTCTAGTTTAAGTTCTGCCATTGGTTTACAATTATCTTTTAATTCTTTTTGTCGCGAGTGTGCACTTAGTAAATCTCAGCAATTACCTTTTAATTCAAATAAAGAGACTGCGAGTATTCCTTTTTATATTATTCGTAATGATGTTTGGTAATCGCCCACTAATTCTGTTATAGGATTCAAGTATTATGTGCTCTTCACATATGAATTCTCCTGTTATACTTGGATTTAGCCGATGCGACGTAAAAATGTTCTCACTTATTTTCAAACATTGGTTGCTATGATTAAAAATATTTTTAACACTACTGTTAAATATCTTTAGAGTGACAATGGGACTGAATACATCAATAATGCCTTTTCTCAATAATGTAAGGCTTTGGGTATTCAACAGAGATTCTCGTGCTTGCATACACCTCAACAAAATGGCCTCGTTGAATGAAAACATCGTCACATTGCCACCATGACTCGTAGTCTCCTTCTCACATATGGCGTTCCACAAAATCTTTGGGTTGAAGCTTCATTGACTTCAATCCATCTCATCAATCTTCTTCCTACATCCACTCTTGATTGGGACACTCTCCACCATCATCTCTTTGGTACCTCACCATCATATTCCTCCCTCCGTGTGTTTGGTTGTTCGTGTTTTCCTCGTCTTGGGTCATATATTTCCAATAAATTGTCTAGTCCTAGTATAGAGTGTGTCTTCTTAGGCTACAGTCCCAATCACAATGGTTACCGTTGTCTAGATCCCATCACAGGTCGTGTCTATGTGTCTAAGAATGTTTTATTTAACAAAATGAATTTTCCATACAAATTCACTGGTACACTACCCAGATGAATTTGTTCACATTTGCATCCCAATTTCCATTCCAGCACAGATGGAATCATCATCTCCTAGACTAGGTCAACAACCCACTAATTGGAACCAACATTCATCAGATGAACACACTCACCTCACACAAGTCAGTCTGCATGCATCTCCACATGCAGTGAGTTCTTTGCCACTCATCACCTACCATCAGTGATCCACTGTCTCAGCTCTACACCGCTGGACCCTATCACCTTGCAGATCAACGATGCAACACAGTAGCCCATGACTCATCTTCCTCAACCTTCCACCACTTTGCACTCATCCAAATCAAATCAACCACCACAGCCTCCCTCTACCTCGACTCTAGTAGTGGGAGTCGTGGCACACTTCAACCGAAGGTTCGTAGTGATGGCACAGTTTGATATCCTCTTCCCTGAGTTGTGTTACACATAATTGACAATGTTGAACCAACTTGCTACATTGAGGCAGCCAAGCAAGCCGTGTGGCATGCAGTCATGACCGACAAAATCAATGCTCTATTGAAAAATCAGACTTGGTTGGTCCCTCCTTCTCCTTCGTAGAATACTATAGGTTGTAGATGGGTCTTTCGAGTCAAACACAATCCTGATGGCACGGTTGAGCAGCACAAAGCACGAGGGATTGCAAAGGGGTTTCACCAACAGCAAGGTATTGACTACAACGAAACATTTAGTCCTATCATTAAACATGCCACTATTCGTATTGTGTTATCCCTTGTTATATCTAGAAGTTGATCACTTCGACAGTTGGATGTCAAGAATGCCTTTTTACATGGTTATCTAAAAGAATATGTGTATATGATGCAACCACCTAAATTTATTGATCAAACTCAGCCCTCTCATGTCTGCAAGCTCAATAAGGAGATCTACGGTCTCAATCAAGCTCCACGAGCTTGATTCCATCGTATGACCTATTTCCTCTTATCTGTTGGATTTGTGCAAAGTCTAGCATATTCTTCCTTATTATATGTCGTCATGGACCACATACAATTTACTTTTTACTTTATGTTGATGACATTATGGTCACTAGTAGTAATGATAAAATGCTCTTAAGGTTTTATTGACCCGTTGGGTCATGGTTTTGATATCAAGGATCTTGGTACTTTTCCTTAATTTCTCGGTCTACAGGTCACCCCATTCAATGGTGGCATTCATATAAGCCAGCTTCGATATGTCCATGATTTGCTGCAAAAGCATGACATGCTTATCTGCATGTGAGCTACAATGTTGAAGTGTTGTGCTTGAGGTTTTGAGCCTTAACAGAAATTCATTGTTTGGAATCTTGAACAAAAGTAGCTTTTAAGAAGGAAAAAAGGTGGCTATCTAAAGCTACTAATGAAATCCTGATTAATTTTCTACTTGTTGATCAACCAATGGAAAATTATACAATGCCATATAGGTTCAAATAATTATTGTTTCATGCTAGCCTGAATCTGAAAGGATTGATAGAGTTTTAGAAAGGTTTGAGCCCTGGTCATATTTAGTTGGGAGTACTAGGAGGATTAGGAGATGATAAGTCCAAAGTTTGTCAAAGATAAGAATTCAGTTCTTCAAATGGGTCATCTAAAGTAGCTTGCAATGCTGGATGCTAGAGTTGAATGACTTCTTGAAGTTGCAGGAACAAAGTTGTCCTAGTTTTTTAAAGCCTCAAAATCTATGTCTGTACTTTCTTGCTCCTTCTTCGGTTCTGGGATTACTTCATCCTTAACAAGTATCTTAGTGACCTTATTTCCCTCACAGAACTCAGAGCCAAGTATGTCGAATCAAGACATCATTCTCATTTTAACTGGGAAAATCTATATCATGTGTGGAAGATGGTAAAATGGATTTTGTTGGGATAGCCTTAATAACTATATGATGCCTCTTTATCTATCTTGTCAGTCGAATCAATTTGAAGTTGAGCCATTTACTAAGATGTCTATGGTAAAGTCCAGAAAATAGGTACTGAGGACAGTAAAGCAAGGGAAGAATCATGCAATGCCTCATTTGAAGGAGGTGAACTTGATAAGTTTTCTGAGCCTTATTGGTGAAGAAGGAACTGAATTTACTCAACAATGATGGTAACCATACTCTAAAAATAGTGAGTTTGGTGATATATGTGGTGGTTAGTAACAAAAAATTGCATAAAACCACTAAAATAAAAAGAAGTATGTAAAAAAGCAGTCTGCCTGAGGAGGGACAACTCTAACTTGTGTAATCCCTAACGGAGGAGTATCTTTTTAGATAGTGGGGAGATAATGATGGGCTCTTCTACACTTGGAGCCTCAGAAGAAAAAATTGAGATCCACCATGGTGGTTATCATCATCAGAATCTTACTCAGACTTGTCACTTTATGTAGAGGAGATGGAAGCAATTTGAAGGGAGGTTGAAGTATTCTTCTTCTTTCTCCTTATAAATTGAGAAAGAGGAACATTTTCATCAGGTTCTTCCTCTTCTACCCTCTTTGTCTTCTCAATTTTTATTTCTTTTCTTTTAAAAATAGGCCTGGAGGTTGAAGAACAAGCCTGAGCCTTTCCTTTGTCTGATGGGAGTGATTTAAGGATCACCCTTAAGTAAACCTTTAATGTTATCCATGACTACTTGAGAATGAACATGAAAATAATTAGGATAAACACTCCACTAGAAAACAAAAGTTGGACTAACAATGCTTAATCTTGTAATGCGAGAGTTTCAAATCTGCAAGAGCTTTCTTATAAGCTGCATAAGCTTTCCCAATCTCTTTAGTAGAAGAAATTTTCCTCTATATATACGTTAGAGGTTGAAGGATGAAACGTACTAGTATGCATTGTGTCATGCCAAGCTACCTAGGGTATTGAGGAGGGAAATATACTTTAGTGAACCCTTTGATTACATACTTTCTGGCATATCTAGCAATTGTTCCCAACAACAAATATTGAGGAATAGAAATGAGTTCCAGAACCTTTGACTAAAAATATTGCCAAACCTATTGTGCAAATCGAGGTTGAGAAGCCATGAAAGAAATAGTAAAGTGTCTTTGAAAGGGGGTAAAGAGACAATCCATCCTTTCAAAAGGCATGGTATAAAAGAAACAAAAATATTGAGAAAAATAACATTGGTTGGATGTCAGATCTTGCAAACTTTTCTTCAAAAAAAAGTTATGTACTCCACTCTGAATCTTAGTAGACCTAACTTAGGAAAGTATAAGTACATCCAAAGTTGAAGAATCCATAAGGGACCACACACACTATCTATCAACGTTTTCTCATAAAGGTAAAATAAAGACATGTATAGGTAGTCTAACACGTAAGGATATTGCAATGAAAATAAGCTCTGTCGTAACTCTTGATGAAGGTGAGTGAAAATAAAATTCTTGGATAGTAACTTGGCCATTGCTTCAAGGGTTAAAAACCTTGAGTAAGCTGAGTCTCATGACTTATAGTTGAAGGAGTATACAAAATCAGTAAGAAGACCTATGAGTATTGGGTTTACCACTTCTCCAGGCGGGTACAAGCTTGTGAGATGGAAAATGTAAAAAATAGTAAGACCCATCATTCCACAAGGCATAATGAATGCATTTGACTGTTTAGACCAGAAACACACGACTGAACAAATCAGGTAATTTCTGTCAATTGTGATTTCTTCAGTGCTCGGTCAAATGGCCTCATATAAGTAAATATTTCTTGTCTTTTTCATGAAGACTTAACACTCTATTTCAGTGAGATTAAGGTCACTTCAACTGAAAGGAAGTTTTTGATCTAGTAGTTGTTGGAAATAGTGTACTACATTATAAGATTAAATGGAAATAACAATAATACAATAATTTTGTAAATATATTAATTACAACATGTAAATAATATAATTATGAATAACAATGTAGATACAGTTATTACCAAAAGTAAATAAATTTAATACCAACGTTAAATAAAGCGGACAGAGTAACAGTATAATGAAATCAAACCGAGTCATGTTTGCACAGTTTCTTTAAAACAGTTACGTCACCTCACTTGTAGCACTAAGATTGATAACTGCATCTCTTTCTCAAAATGAAACGGTTTGAGGCAGCTAATGAGCACTCAACTTCACCACCTTGATCCAACTAACTTGTCAGAATTCTACCATCAGAGTAACGACGCAAAAACAAGACTTGGACCAAAAAAACAAACCTTCGATGGAACCAGAAATAAATTGAAACAGGCCGAACCAAAAATTGAATCGGGACAGCACCAAAAACCGAATAAAAAAACTTGAAGAAAAACTAGAAAAAACGTGGATACCAAGAATTGAGAGAAAAAGAGAGCCAGAATGTTTCTTTGGTGTGAAAAATTAGGAGGGGAATGCCTCCTTTTACACTACTAATGGGGGAGAGGAGTCGTAAAGGGTATTTAACTTATTAAAAGGCCATTTAACCAAAATTAAGTCCAAAAATATTTTTTCCTTTAAATTACAAAATAAAAAAAAATTTGGCCTTAACTACAAAGAATATTACATATTCTATGATCTTTGGGCTTCCTATGAGAAGGAAAATATATCTGGAGGAAAAAACAATCTATTGGCCCATATAGCAGTGGCACATATAAAAAGAGTCTCTAAGTTTATCAAGTTATCACCCTTGAAATAAGTATCTTTATATATACCACTCCAACATCTTCTCTATTTCCAATGAGATATTTCTACAATTTTCACATATTTTTTCATTCTCATTTAGTTTACTTCGGGAGATAATTTCTCATTCATCCCAAAGTCAATTTTGCCAAATTAATAGTCTATTTGATGTACTCACAGAAGAAAACTCAAATATCTAAAGACTTTATAATTTTATGTAGTGGATTCCACCTAAAACTTTGTCCAAAATCGGTCTATGAGTATGGTGTACAAAATACTCATTTTCCAACAATTCCCCATATAAGTGAAATTGATGACCAACGACACGACATACAAGGTGATAGAATTCTATGTTCCTAAACCTGCATAGGATAGGTAAGTTTTACCCTTTGAACCTTCCCTTGTGAAAGTATGTTTACTTTACTAGCTGACCAGTAGACACGATGTCTTTGTACTATTCTGTCTTTTGTATAAATGATGACATACTACACAAAAGATTCATCCCTAACAGAATCCAGTTTTTATGATTATGTTCGTTTTGGCTATGAACATCCTTCTGGTTCTGTAAGAGTTTCTAAAGAATTGTGCCTTCACAATTCCTATAGTAGTGGCCCCACTTCACTCTCACATATGTGATCTTTTAATTTAAGAGTAAACTCACATTACTCCGTTCGGATCTCACAATTTCTTACGCATAAGAATCATTAAAAACTCAACTTAACCTGATCTCAACAAGTATCACTATTTTCATCATAGATGGATAGGGAAAATCCCCACAGTGATCCGGCTAAGTTTATAAAATCAGATTTTTCCCTATGAACGAAGATCTTGGGATCTTCAACCAACAAGGTTGGGTTTCCTTTGTATCAAATTATTTTTACATGGGCTTTAGTTTCATTCTCATCGATGACTTTTCAACGAACTCTCAATTTAACCCTTTAATTAACGGACCTGTAATGTTATCATTTGAGTGATCTGTCAAGAGTGATCTATCAAGAGTGATCTGTCAAGAGTAGTTTTTTAATGGTATTATGTCTACGATGAATGTGTCTAAACTTACCATTATACATATTACTCTGTGCCCTTCTAATTGCACTTTGACTATCACAATGTATGCAGATTGGTGGCACAGGTTTTGTCCATCTAGGAATATTCTCTAGAAAGTGGTGTAGCCACTCAGCCTCCTCCCCACATTTGTCCAAAGCTATAAGCTAAGATTTTATAGTGGATCTAACTATAACAGTCTATTTTGAGGATTTTCATGCTACGGCAACACCTCCTAGTGTGAAAACATACCCACTAGTAGAGTTAATATCTTTTTTATCAGATATCCAATTTACATCAGTATAACCTTCTAGGACCGTTGAATATCTTGAATAGTGTAGTCCATAACTCTGAATAATCGTAACTAGTCAGTACTCTTACAATGGGTTTCCAATGTTCATCTCTAGGATTACTTGTGAATCTACTTAGTTTACTTATTGTATATGCTATATCAGGTCTTGTACAACTCATCAAGTACATAAGACAGCCTATCACTCTAGAGTATATTCTTAGTATCGCTAGGAAGAGTTCCTTGGAGTCTGATGTTCAAAGCATTTGCCAACTGCCCTACTTGATTCTCCTAGTTTCTAAGTGACACAGATTGGCTTTGAATCGTTGCTGATTGATTCCGAATGATGTATTCATTCTTTACAATGTATTTTTTCAACAAACTTTCATGTGTACTAGGCTGCTCATTTGAGTTTTACTTTTGCATTTGAGGTTGCTGTGAAACCAAGGGGATAAGATTGTATGTTTTGTGAATTTGAAAGTCATTTTCCTTGATTACTTTAGGAAAAATTGGGATGTTGCCTCCAACAAAGGTTATAGATATTGGAATATGGATTGTTATTTCTGTTGAATTTGCCTACATGGTTGACTAAGGCAGGTTTACTAGTAATCTTCTCCATAATAAACACATAAAACATCAGCAACTTGGTTTAATGATTGAGTCATTCCTTGATTCTAAGACACCGATGTCATGCTCAATGAATTAATCATGTTGGTCTATGATTAAACTTGTGATGTCAAAGATGTAATAGAATCCATATCATGCAAACCTGCAACTCTTTTACCTGATGCAACTCTTGAGATTGGCTAATGATAATTGTTGCTAGCTATCCTCTCAAGAATGTCATATGCTTCATTATAAAAAAAAAAAAGATAGGATGGCTCCGTTTCCTGAGGCATCCACCATGAGCATAGTGGAAGAATTCAAACGATTGTCAAATGTTTCCATTTGGATACAATAAGGAGTGCCATGATGTGGGCACTTCCTCAGCAATTCGTTGAATCTCTCCCAAGCTTCATACTGAGATTCCTCCTCTAATTGATGGAAAGAAGTGACCTCATTCCTCAATTTTACATTCTTTGCTGGAGGGAAGTACTTCATCAATTTTTTTTTTGCAAAATCACTCCATTTACTAATTGAATTAGGTGGTAGAGAGTTCAACCATGCTCTAGCTATGTCTCTTAATGAACAAGTAAATAGCCTAATCCTTAAAGCATCCTTTGTTACACCGGGGATCTTAAATGCATCACAAACCTCCACAAATAACTTGAGATGAAAATGAGGATCTTCAGTAGGCAACCCATTAACAGTCCCACAATTTGAATAATTTGGAACATCACTAGCTTCAACTCAAATTGTGGTGCTTGAATTTTTTGCCTCACAATCCCATGATTCATGGGTTGGGGAGTAAATACTGCATAGTCCCTTGTGGACCTTTCTCTATCATCTTCTATAGCAATGACATTGTTACCAGTGTTGACATTCTGATTGTGATTATCATTAAGGACTACTCTCTCTTCATAGGCTGCTCATTTCTCCCACTTCAACTATTCTCTTTGTTCTCTCCTTATTGCCTTAGAGTTCTATCAATCTCTAGATCAAGATTTCAGGTGATTGCTGTCAATGCATAAAAGGAATTCAAAACCTATAGTAGAGCAGTAGCAAATTTTAGTACAATAATCTAAATATTAAGTCAAAACTAATTTAAACAACTAATTTCTTCACTCAATTTCCGATAACAGTGCCAAGATTTCTTGTGTGAAATTTTAATATAAGTGCACGTGTCATTAACAAGTAATAAAGTGATTGGTAAATGTCATTCTCCATGGGGATTGAGGAAAAACAATTAGCTAGCAAAAATATGTTGAAAACCTAATTAAATTCACTAAAAACGAAATGAGGTTGATGATTAATAGTTAATGTAAATGCAAAATGATATTGAGTAAAAAACATAGGCAAATGTAGTGTAACCAATGGTTGGATAGGCTAGAATGATTAATTCCCTTTTCACTATCAATCTTGACTTAAATCTCCTTGAACTTCTATAGCATTACTAGCAGCATTAACCTCAACTTACTTATGTACAAGAAACCCATCCTTATATCTCAAGCCTTTAATTAAACCTAATATATTCTTATGTGAGAGTAAAACCAAGATCTTCGATTAATGGTTCAGTTGTTTAGGTTTGTAAGGTGAATAATATATTCAAATATTATCCACTAATTACTTTAATCACTAAAGAATCAAGTAGACATGCATTACTCAAGTTAGATCTAATAATTTAAACATTTTTAGTATTCAAATCAAATACCTTGATGATCAACCAAATAATGAGATTAAACATTAAACACACTTGAATAAAATGCTACTAGACTATAATCCAAACATCAGTAGTCAAGATTAATAACTTAAAGGTTCATCAATTATTCTAGCTAAAAAGGATGAGCTTGAGGACAATATCGAGCAATATCTCAGCCATTAAAATTCATAATAATAAGCTTAAGAAGGAGAGAAATAAAAAATTAAATGAAGAATAAAGAAATAATAAAGGAATATCCTCCAATATTGTCTTCTTCCTCTTCGTCGTCTCTTTTCTTTTCTATACTCTTCCTTGCTTTCTGTGAAATTTTATCTCCCATTCTCAATGCAAAGTGTTGGCTTTCCTTTCCAAGGGATGTACTTCTTATATATAGCACCTCAAAACTAGGCTATCAAAATAAAAAAAAATGGGCACTTGTCACGTGGCAAAAAGGGTGAGGACTTTAGGATGATTAGCGTTACTAGATGTCCGCCGACTTTTTACTTGTACAAACTCTTTGCTCACTTTTAGGTGGCGTTATCCTTATGATGCAGCATTAAGCCAATCGATTCCCAACCTTGAAGTCCTATACAAGAAACGAAAAAATAAGTGCAAATACTACTCATTTAAATTCAGCTAGATGATAAAATCATCCTAGAGTTATCACCCAGCGTGGGTGTTCATGCACAACACCTTAGCGTTGTGGCATGCAGAGGGTCGGCGTTGTCCAAGCTCCCAGCGCCTAACGGAGTCTGCGGGTGGGCCGCAAAGACAAGAATGAGTGGTGGACCTTTGTGCCCTTCAAATTCTTAGCCCAGTACGATCCAATTTCACTCTCCAATGGCATTTTGAGCCCAGTTTGGGTTGAGCTAATTATGAGGAATGTAGAAGAAGACAAAATTATAAGTTTGGTTATTTTTTTTCTTTATTGTAATTTTAATATTTAAGGAACCTGGCCAAGTCAATTTCAGTTCTGATTGCATGTTATATTTTTATATTTATATCATTATATTATAGCCATGAATATACCATGCTGTATAACGTAGACAAGTGTATACTTGACATGCATTCACACGCATTTACTTTTATTTTCCAAAATTATTTTAAAAAGTAATATAATACATTAACGATAATTCAATGAGATTAATTTATTAAGATTAGCAATTTGAATTTGGAAAACTATGTAAAAATGTGAATTAGGTAATTGTTAATATTTGGGACTTCACATTTACTAGGTATAAACTTAAAGTGTTCAGAATTATTTGAGAAACTTAAAATATAAATTAAATATTTGATAGTCGATAAAATTAATTCCAACTTAGTAATTTAGAAGTGTTTTATTTTACTGAAGTTTTATTATGCATGAGACCTTTTACAAACAAAGTAAATACTTTGTGAAATAATGAGTGAGATCAAGTTATATGATAATATTGACCCATTGGGCTTACTTATAGTACAACACCGTGAGAATTATAATGGAGCCTTGAGACGGCTTAGCTTTCACCCCTTGCGGAGAGTGTCTATTTGATTCAATACTAAGGTTGTCTTCCTAGAGATTTGAATTCAAGATGTATTTCTAGGTTTACATATCCTATGATGGCACTTTAGAGTTTACTCTTTAAGATTTAAAATGGTGGGTTAACTCATAATGATGGTTAGCTATATATATTTTTTACTAGAAATAATCAATATTAGACAATATTAAAAATAGGAGATATTTTGGATAACATGATTGAGGATGTCTCAATTCAATTAGCAAATCAAATGACTTATCCTATGGCGGCATGTAGTTGTGGAGATAGAATAATCGTTGGCTTTAATAATACTATTTTTGTGTATTATTTATGTGCATCATGCATCATATTTATGCATGCAAAATGGATGTTTTTTTTATTTATTTATTTCAACAATATGACTAATCATGTCATCATGATTCTTACTAATGAAAAATGGACCGCCAAAACTTTGTCAAATGAAAAAGAAACACAAACATCTTGCTAGTGATTGAAAGCTACAAGTTTGTCTTGACGGAGGAATGTCCTTCCATGCCTGCCTTCAATGCACCTCGAACTGTTCAAGGTGCATACACTCATTAGATTCAAGCCAATGATAAGTCTTGCTGCTACTTGCTATCATGAATGACCGATGCACTTAGGAGAAAGCACAAGAAAATTGAGACTGCTTATGACATAATGGAGTTACTCCAGCAAATGTTTGTTGAAGCATCTGTAAGTCTCTGCATGAGATTGTTATGGATTTTATGAACACCAAGATGGAATGATTTCTCAACCTAGATAGTTGAGAAGAAATTTGATTCCTATCTTTAAACTAACTGAACAATTTTTTAAAGTTTCTTTTAGTAATAAAAGGTGTTTATTATTTCAAGAATTGGTTTGAATATTTATTCAGTGATTGCAGATAATGGTCTTTATTATGCAAGACAAATATCTGATACATAGTTGAAAACTTAAATGTTCAGGAATGTCAAACCAATAACTAATAAGCTAAAGATTATTCATGATGATGTCATATATCTATGGCATCTTAGACTTGGTCATTTAACCAAATAGGATTGAAAGACTTGTAAAGGATAGCCTTTTAAGAGAGTTATGAGTTGCCATTCTTCTAGTCTGTGAATCATGTATGGAAGGTATGACATCTAATATACCATTCTGGAGTAAAGACCAAAAAGCCAAGGCACCTCTTCAGCTAGTGTATTTTGATGTTTGTGGACTTTGAACGTACAAGCTAAAGGAGGTCATGAATACTTTGTTACTTTTAATAACATTTATTCTTGATATGGTTATGTTTATCAAATTCAAAGGAAATTTGATATTTTTGGAAAGTTTAAAGAATTCGAAGCTAAGGCTGAAAAGTAATTAGTTAAGTCAATTAAGACTAGATTGATGAGGTGAATACCTAGATTATGAATTCATAAGGTATTTTATCGCAACTTATCGAGTCAAGATAACCACAGTAAAATGGTGTAGTCAAGAAGAAAAATAGAATTTTTCTTGACATGATGTCCCCATTGCCTCTAGGTGGCACCATGATTCCTCTCAAAGAGTTGAGGTACCTCATTGAGTAGACGAAGAAACTCAATGTAAGTTAGTCCATATTATTTTGAGGATATACACTACAGACTGCCACATATATTCTAAACTTAGTCTCATCTAAGTCTATCCAAAAATATCTCTAGAGTTATGGAATGGTCACATATCTAGTTTGAGACATATTCACATACAATAACATGTAACACATGTACTAAAATGTAAGTTTTGGATATTGGATCAACTTGATGCGGGAGAGGCATGAGTGCAGTTCGATCTTGTGGTGTATTCGTTTGTAGTGAGTAGGACCTCTTTCTCGTTGATCAGTTCCCTCGTTTTGAAGTATGTTTGTTTGTATGATATCCTAAGGAGAGAAAATGGGGTCTATTTTATAGTCATTAAGACAAAAAGGTGTTTGTATTGAAATATGCTACTTCTCTTGAAGATGAATATATGAACGACTTCAAACCTCATAACAAAGTAGTGTTAGATGAGTTACTTTCTGATCAGATCAAACCGTCACTATCAACACTTGTCAAATAACAAAGTGAGAAGACCATGACTCAATATCAGAATTATTATCACCATGACACTCGATATTAGAATTATTTACGACCATGATGTAGTCAATGAGTAATCACATTATCTATAGTTATATATGAGAAGCACAAGTTGTCTCTTATGCATTGCTACATATTTGGACTTTATGTGATATGATAAATGGATGTCAAGAGAGCTTTTCTAAATGAATATCTTTAATAGAACATCTATGTGATACAACTAGATGGTTTTATTACTGAAGGCTAAGAGAAAAAGGTTTACAAGCTGTAAATGTCTATTTGTAGACTCAACCAGGCTTCTAGATCATGAAACATCAGAATTGATGAGGCTATTAAGTCGTATAGATTTGATCAAAGCCTTGATGAACTATGTGCCTACAAGTACGTCAAAGAAAAGAAGGTGGTCTTTTTAGTTCTTTACGTTGATGATTTCTGCTCAATGGGAATGACGTACAATCATTATCAAGTGTAAATATCGGCTAGCTAACCAATTTCAAATGAAATATTTAGGAAATGCAAGTTATATTTTAGGATATGACTCATAAGAGATCATAAAAGAAGTTGTTAGGTTATCTCAAGCATCCTATATGATAGCATGCTTATCAAATATGCATGCAGAACTCCAAGAAATACAATTTTCCTTCTCGGCATGGAGTTCATCTTTCTAAGAAGAAAAGTCCAAAAACTCCTCAGGAGGAAGAGAACATGAGCTGAGTTCCCAATACACTTATGACTGAAAGCCTAATGTATGTCATGTTGTGTATAGGGCCTAGCATATGCTATGCAATGGGAGTGGTTTAGTAGTTTTCAATCAAAACAATGATTAGACTACTACTCCACAGTCAAGCACATCAACAAGCATCTCACGTGAACGAGAAACTATATTCTTGTCGATACAAAGTGATTCTGATTTTCAATTGGATAGAGATTCATGAAAGTCAACATCATGTGGTGGATGAGTTTAGTATGGAGAAGTATCAAGAAAACTTGTATTAATGATTTTACTATGGAGGCTAGATATGCAACCACTTGTGAAGAAGCTAAGGAAATAGTATGGCTCCATAATTCTCAACATATTCTGAAGTTATTCCAGATATGAGTAGACGATTAAACTTTACTCTGACAATAGTGGAGCGGCGGCGAACTCAAAAGAACCAAGAAGCCAGAAAGGAGGAAACCATATAGAAAGGAAGTATCATATGTAAGATAGATCATGCACTGAGTTGATACATCTATTTAAAAATTGTGTCAGAAGACAACCTCACAGATCTTTTCACTAAGACACCACCTGCAAAGAGATTTGAAAGGCATCTGGAAGGTTTAGGATTAAGGGATATTTCTCATTTGCTTTAGGGAAAATAAGATATTGTTGGGAATGATGCCCTTAAAGCTTATGAAGTAAAGACTTTATAAGAAATAAATTAGTTTTTCATTTAATGTTTGCATGCATGTATGTTTGATTCCTTATAAATGTCATAAAAATTCCATGGCTATTATATGTGACCCTAGAAATTGTATGTAAGAGTTATATGCATGAGGATAACATTTAAGGTTAATAATAAAATAATTTATATAATTAGTCATTCAAGTTGATATCTTTAATTAATCAATAATTACAAGTATAACTCATTTCTATTAAGAATGGAACAATCTTAACTGGATTGTTAATGTGGAGACATTAGAATGAGAATACTTTATATAATGATATTATATAGGAGTGAGACACGATAGATTTGAATTTCTAATAATACCTTTGAATATAGAGTATTCGGATTATATCATATTGATGATCACATACAGAACGATATCAATTCTGAGTAGTTAACAAACTTTTGTTTATAACGTTATGGTTTTTTACTTGGCAAAAGTTTTGCTGCTCATCGAACTTAATTTCTTCTATCGTGGAAAAGTAATGTAGTAAATAGTTGAGAATGTTAATTTAGAATATGAAAGCCATTTATTCATTATAAATTCATATAAATAGTTTCCTAGTATTGATTCCGGTCTTGAATGATATGAGTGCTCAAAGTTATATAAATTTATCATTTATTATGGTTTAAGTGGAACTCAAAGAGAAAGAAATAATTGGAGAAGTAACGTATTATTTACCTAGTTTTAATCTATTTATGGAGGATTGATCAATAAGTAATGATTAGGTCAAAGGACTATTCAATTCTTTAGGTAATTAGTATATATAATTTCAAAAGTGGAATTTCAAGTTTACAGTGGAGTAATATTTGAATAAATACAATGATATGTATTAAAGAGTTTAATTAATTTTAAGAGTTAAAATCTAAGTTTATAGTGGAGTAACATTTGAGTTAATACAATGATATTAATTAAAAAAGTTTAATTAATTATCGATTTTATGGGAGCTTTAGATTTTAGGTCCATAATTTCCCGTGTCAATTATGTGAACATTAGTTGGACAAGTAAATGGGAATATGATAAATAGTTTAGAATTCTCTAATTCTAAATAATTACACATTTTGTAAACATGTGATAATAGAAGTGTTCTTCTATCACATACTATATGATAAAAACTTAATCGATTAATTTATTAAATTAAAACAATTGAGACAGAGGTGATTGATACATCTTATTCGCTTTATTTTAAGAAAAGATTTGAGAAAGATTATTGAGCCTTTAAAGTTAAATAAACTAGCAGAAAATGAGGAAATCCTCTATTTATGTATTCTTTTGTTATTATTGTTATCGTTATATTTTATTTCATTGACAACCTTATTTATTTTTTATTTCTATTTTTGTGAAAAAGATTTGTGATCCTTAAATTAGAAATAGTTAAATCGAATATCATATCTATAAGAATTTTCATGGACAATTATGTAAATATGTGCTTATTTAATATGAAGTTGAATTATACAATGTGGTGGGACCACACTATTTAAGCCTACCACATGGATTATTCTCTTTGATATCTTATCTTTTTCCTAGAATGAGATCATTCCCCACAGAGACCAGTGCAGCGCGATAATTAACTGTCCACCTCACCTAGTGGGAGGTGGTCACTTATTAGATAAGTATTATCGGATAAGGGTTATTAAAGAAATATTATCTAATAATTCATAGTGAACATTATCTTATCACTTATCAGTTAAGAGTTATCTGATGATTTAAAATATAGTTCAATCTATCAAAAAAAATATCTAACTAATTCAAATGATGAAATAAAATTGATCTCCTTCTCTAATAATAGGGGTGTACATGGTCGGTTTGGTCCAGTTTATAACATAAAAAGTAGACCGAATAAAAATTCACGATCTTGCCAAAATAAGAACTGAAATGATTAATTATGTGCATATAATCGAATTGACCAGACCGTAGAACAATTGGTCGGTCTGGTCAGGTTTTACAGTGCACCTTTAATTTTTTTAAACATGTCCATCAATGAATTTAATCATATATGTTTCAAGAAAATCTAAGTTTTACATGCATTATAATAAAAACTCATAATTTGAATCATAACATGAAAACTAAACATTAAAGAGAGATAAGAGGAATGCAAAAGGAGAGAAGAAATAACAAAGAGAGAAATGTGAGAAAATGGTAAATATATATATATATATATATATGTGTGTGTGTGGGGGGGG
>QANY01004943.1:0-60343 GCA_003255025.1 Datisca glomerata | reverse complement strand
GGGGGAGGGGGGAGGAATAAACGGTCGGTACAGTCAGTCCAGTCGGTCTCGTTGAAAATGTAAGAAAAATTTGAAACAAACTAAAAGTTTAGTTTGATTTGATTTGATTGGTCAGTTTTTGTACACTTTTGTCCAATAGAATGAGATCAGGCCACACAAGAGTCTTTTGTGGCATGGGAATATCTGGCCATCTCCCTTAAAGGAAGGTGGTCACCTATTAGATAATAGTATATAAATTGAAGTGTCCTTGCATAAACCGATCGATCCTCTGTTGGTACGAAATTGTTCCAGCGATCAGTAGTCTCTGAGATCCACACCAAGATCTTTCAAGTCAATTCTCAACGCACTAGGATATGTGTGGGCACGTAAAATATTACAAGACACTTTTCTTGTCTCTAAATGTTCTCAACACATGAGATCTAGAGA
This sequence comes from Datisca glomerata, assembly GCA_003255025.1. Taxonomy (NCBI): domain Eukaryota; kingdom Viridiplantae; phylum Streptophyta; class Magnoliopsida; order Cucurbitales; family Datiscaceae; genus Datisca; species Datisca glomerata. The sequence goes on along the minus strand of QANY01004943.1, from coordinate 59,917 downwards.
TTTACTGAGAAGGACTTAGTGAGACGATTCTCTAAAAGAATGTGTGATTATTTTTTTAGAGATTTGATTAACGTTTAATTACAGAAGAAAATCTCTCTGACACCAATCGTGTTCTCATACAACACTTGTTTGACGAACTGATGATCTGATCAACTGATTCTCTCCTTTTTTTTAAACAACCAAGGCCATTAGAATAATATATGTATATATTCTAGTTAATGGCATTGTAGTGTGTCGTGAGCCAGCACCGTGCCTCAGAGGAATTTTCAATGGAATGAGAGGTTCTCGAGGAGGTAGAAATGGAGGTTTTGGTGGTAACATGATTGTTTTCCAAGTTTGTGGCAAACCAGGGCACTCAACTATTTTGTCTATTATAGATATGAAAGAAGTCAGCGAAACAACATGATTGTTTTCCAAGTTTGTGGCAAACCAGGGCACTCAACTGTTTTGTCTATTATAGATATGAAAGAAGTCAGCCAAACAACACCTCAAATCCCATTGGTTTCTCTACTAAAAGCACTCCCTTTGCATATATGGTGTCTCCATCAGCTTATCCTTTCCTGAATCAGCTGTTAATATGTCATGGTCTCTTCATTCTGCAGCTACTAATCATTTCACAGATGATTTGAACAACCTTAGTTTGGCTTAAGAGTACAATGGACATGAGAGTTTGGCTGTAGGGAATGGTAAGACTCTTTTAATTTCTCACATAGGTTCAGCATTTCTCCCACTTAATCGACAACCTTTGAAACTAAAATCTCTCCTTTATGTACCTGAAATTAAGAAAAACCTCATAAGCATTTCAAAATTAACCAATGATAATGATGTATTTGTTGAATTTCACTCTAATATCTGTCTTATGAAGCACAAAGCTTCAGGGACTCTTCTTCTTTAAAGAATACTTAATGATGGACTATACTTTCTGACATTCCCCACTTCTGATGGTCCTCAAGCCTTAAATTGTTTTGTTAAGTCTGTCTTACCATTTCAATGTAATTATGAACATTTGTTTTCTGATAAGCATCTGTCAAATAGGTTCTCAGATTAAAACAGTTCTGAATTGTCTTCTTACTCTTCTTATAATGATGCAAATTGTAAAGACAATTCTTATATCAATAAAATGCTTGTTTCTAGTTATCTCAAGCCTCTTTTGTTTCAACTTCTGAACTTAAAGACTCATTATGTTAAGAAAAAAGTCAAACATTCATATATGAATAAAATGAAATTCGTTGCTATGAGTGTGTCTGTCAAATAAGGTGAATATATGGCACCATGGATTAGGCCACCCTAACAATAAAGTTATAAGACAAGCTTTTAAGAGTGTCGAAGTACCTACTGCTAAACAAACATATACCAGATTTCTGTGTTGCCTGCCAAAAGGGTAAAAACCATACTTTACCTTTTCCTATATCCTAATCTAGATCTAAGAAACCCCTAGAACTTATTTACAATTATTTGTGGGGTCCCTCTCCTAAAATCTCAAAAGAAGGGTATAGGTACTAAACCTATTTTTCAGATGATTATATCAAATTTTCTTGGCTGTTTCCTCTTAATATTAAGTTAGAATCACTTCAGACCTTCAAAATCTTCAAAAGTCTAGTTGAAAAGCAGTTTGATACTATTGGGTGTAGTGCCCTCAAAGAAAGTGTTTTGACATTTTAATCTGAAATTTAATGCGATTATATTTTTCTTATAATTGTTCTATTAAATTATCGTTGAATAATTTATGTAAATATCTAAAAAATCTATATTCATTGTTGAGACTATGATCTTGTATAAGTACGAGAGAATTAAGATCATAGATAATGAAAAAATTGTCAGTAATATATTAAAGTATGGAACATTTCATGAATGGTACATAGTACGGTTCACTAAGCATTATGAATGCATGTGATCTAGATCCGGATCATTGATGTGGATAGACATCTTAGTAAAGATATTTTATATAATAAGATTATATATGACAGGATCGATGTGGATTAATATCATTATTCACTTGGTGTTTATCATAAAGAGTTAATACACTTTAATCTGATGATCATATATAGATCATTCTTAATCATGAGTAGTCATGAACTTCTATGCATGTCTACTGGATTTTTTGATTCACTCATTAAGTTTTGTTTATAAAATAGGATATTGACTTTTATTTGGGAGATTTAGTGATATTGATGGCTGGGAACATGATCTTACAAGATTTCCTAACGGATCGTATATTGGTTCATGTAAGTGTTAATTCTTGAACTAAATGGTTATTGAGCTCAAATTTATAATACATTACAAATTAGCCATTCATAAGTGAATTAATGGTACTTAAAGATCAAGAGCTAATAATTAGAAGGGTAAATTAATAATTTTAACCAGCTCTAATTTACGAACCAATAATTGGAGAACAGAACCACATGAAATGATTATATCAATAGACTACACGAGAATATTCTGTAAATACATTCTGAATCTCTAAGAGTGCAACTTCATATTTATAGTGGAGTAATAATGGAATTGATAAATAAGATTATTTAATTAAAGAATTTAAATAATAATAATTTAGTTTATTGGAGCTTAAGATTATGGGTCCATGGTCTCCAAGTCACATTTGTACTACATAGTTTAGGGTGTGAATATTTCTGGACATGACAAAATGATTGACTTGCAAAAAGAATTATATTTCTTGGGCAAGCATATAATTATGAGATAATTATATAAGATTAATTAATAAGAATTAATTAATTAAATTATTTAATGTAATTTTTGAAAATTACCATTAAATAGTAATATCGATTAATTTGGTGTTAATCAATAAGTGAGACAATATATTTAATTTATGAAATTAGATAATGTTTAATTATTATGGATAATAATTTAATTTTTTAATCAACTAAATTTGTTGTTTGAACTAAAAGTAAGCTAGTTGATAAGAATGATTAGATAAGTTAATTTTAGAATTAACTGATATCTAGATATTTATTTGATTAAAATAAATAATAAATTTGCAAAAATTACCATGTGGCATGTTCGACTGCCACATGTCAATCACTGATTTTGAATCAGAGATTGACATGGACTACTGTAGTGCCACATGGCACTACAGTGGTGCTGTAAAACTATAGTGCCGTGTGGCACTACATTGTTGTACAATTACAGTGGGTCCCACTTCAATTGCACATTTCACATGTCCTAGTGTGTTTGAGGATTGACGTGGAAGATCGTTGTGTGGATCTCGAAGTCTATCGTTTGTGGGATACCAAGATCATTGTATTGTATGGATGTTTGATTAGACTACAAGAGGTATATTTTATATCCTTGTATGTCTTTGATTTAATATATAAATATATAATGGATCCGATCCGGAAAGTGTTTTTCAATTAAGAAGTTTCATCTTTGGGATCTGCGATGATGCGATCGTTTATCATTATATATATATATATTGTAAATACTACCATGCCTTCTGTCGCGCATCGCTACGGATTCCAACAATTGGTATCAGAACGGTCTTTTATATTTGTATACTAAATATTGTGTGGGTGTTCTTGCATCGTTCATACTATATATATTTTTCTATGTATGAATGAATGGATGATTTTTTTTTGAATGTATGGTTATTGATAAATCGTTAATTGTATGACGACTTTTGGGTTTAGGGTTTGTTCTTTATTTTTTCCTTAGATCTTGTGTAAACCATTTTGGGCATAATAATTTTTGTAATTTTATTTTGAATATCAAGTTGTAAAATTCCGATCATGAGAAGTCTAAGAACAAACGAGGTGAACAAGGAAGAAAAAAATGAGAATTCAAAAGGAATTCCGGCGCCTGCACCAGAAATTAGATTTTCGGCACCTGCGTCGCCTGCCGCCATAAAAATCAGCGTACGCGACGCCGTCAGTATTGACACCAGTGACGGTGCTGCCGTGAAGGACGCCATCGGTTGGACCGCCATCGGTGGAATATGACGGTGGCGACGGTGATGGATGGGGGCGGTAGTGGGAGAGTCCTATCGTCAGAGGCAATCGTTGTTACTGCAAGGGAAGTTTCACAAAACCATGATACCGTATTACCTTATCTTTTAAATTTGAAATTTTGATTTTGAAATTTTGAAATTTTGAAATTTGAAATTTAAAATTTGATTTTTAAAAGATAATTATCGATTTTAATTTATTTTTTAAAATTAAAATTTATTAATTAATTTAGTTTGACCCAAGTTTGATGAGTCATCAAATTATTTTTTGACTATCAAATTCAATTAATTTAAAAGGATAATTAATGGGATTATTTAATTAAGACAAATACTTTATCCTAATTAAAAGAGTTTTGATCAAAACTTGAAGATTACGAAGATGGACTTCTGGTGGAGAAGAAATTATTTAGGAAATGTGTATTCTTAAAGTCCTCTTTGTAATTATTTCTATTTTTCAAAGGTTGTAATTTAAAAATATCCAATAGTCACTCAGTTCATCATTTGTTTATTTGTTAAATAAATATTTATTGATTTGATTTATTACATGACCAAACATTAGTCGGTGGCATGTCACACATGAAGCCCCACACAGTTTTATTTGATCATGCATCTCATTAGTAGAAAAATGATTGATTAGGACTTTTCTAATATGTTTATGTGAATTGTTTTGAGAAATCAATTGCATGTAAACTGCTAGATTTTAATTAGTTAAAACTTGGTAATCACACCACTCTAAAGGCTATAGTAACGCTTAGGATAACCAATTTTATTAAAGTTTGATGAATGTAATTAATTAGTTATTCTAATTTCACCTAATTTTGACTTAAGCTCATTAGAAGGTTAAATGAACTTTGACCAATTAGATTGGATTAACTTTTAATTTTACATTTATAGGGTTATTTTAAATAGTAATGAATTGATTAGTTAAAATAGAAACACATTATCTTAAGGTTGACATGTCAATGTAACCTATGTTTTTCATAATTAGTACAACACCGTGAGGTACAATAAGGGTATCGAGATGGCTTTGTTTTCATCCTTCAAAGGAAGATTTCAAACTGTTTCAATATCAATGGTGAACCTCTTAAGAAGATAGGATTAAGTGATGTAGTTGAGACTTAACCGACCCTAAAGTGACATATTCTAAATCAAGTTATAGAATCTAAAATAATGAATTACACTCACAAAGTCACAATTAAGCTTTCAGTGGATAATTGTGACTTGACCAAATAAGCGATACATTATTATCAAAGAGAAAATATGAGATATTTTGAGTTTTAATTAATAAGGATAAGAATGTCTCATAGACAGTCTAAAATTAATCTATTAAATTTATAGGTTTGATATGTTGCATTCATGCATCACGTTTACTTTCTAAATTCTTGATATTAATTTCAACTATAGTGAATTGTGTATATTTTATTTTTCAGTTACCATTATGTCTATCATGAGCAACTCTATTACTACTTTACTTGCACTTAAGAAATAAAATGGTGATAATTTCATAAGATGGAAGTCAAATTTAAACTTGATGTTAATTTGTGAGACCATAAATTTTTTCCAACTGAGGAATATCCTGAGTAACCCGCTGCCAATGCCATAAGAATGTTAGGGACAAGTTTGATGCTTGGATTCAGCAACAAAACTAAGTGCTACATGCTTGTGAGAATGAATGTTGTTCTGAGAATCAAGTATGAAAGCATGAAAACTGCCTAGGAGATTATGAAATCTTTACAGGCGATGTTTGGGCAGCAGCCTGATCAGAGTCATCATAAGGCTACTAGGAGCTACATGACAACCAAGATGAAGAAAGGTACTTCTGTATGTGAACATGTTTTGAACATAATCAATACAATGCATGGGGAAGAAGTACATGGGTCTACCATTGGTGAGCGAACTCAAGTCAGTATTTTACTTGAATCACTCACACCTATTTTTTCTGCATTCACCACCAACTATGTTATGAACAAGTTGAAATTTAACATGACCTAATTATTGAATGAACTGCAGACGTTTAAGTCACTCAACAAGAGTATGACCAAAGAGGGCGAGGTAAATGTTGCTAAGCAAAAAATTTCTTCCAATGTAGTTAAGAACAACAAGAGGAAGAAGAACAATGGTAAGGACAAGACTAAAAACAAAAGAGGAAAGAAAGCCAAAAAGTCACCCAAGGCTAAGAAGAATAAAGGAAACATCAAACCTAAGGGAAAGTGTTTCCACTACGGAGTTGAAGGTCACTAGAAGAGAAACTGTAGCAAGTATCTCTCCGAGCTAAAAAAGAAAGGTAAATATGATTTACTTGTACTTGAAGCTTATGTTAGTGGAATATGATTCGTCATCCTAGATATTGGATTCAGGAGTCACTAATCATGTACGTTATACTTTACAAATGCTTGATTCGATAAAAGAGCTTGCTAATGACAAGGTGATAATGAGAGTTGACATAGGTGTACTCGTGTTACTGAAAGCATTGGGGAAAGTCCGTCTTAACTTTGGAAATAATTTTCTTATTTTGGACAATGTTTTTTTTTATTCCTAGGTGTTTGAGAAATTTAATATCTCTTTCGTTACTGCATGAAAAATCTTTTGAAGTTTCTTTTCTTAATATTCAGTTTATTATTTTAAAGAATGGATTCAATATTTGTCATGCTAAAGCTTCGAACGGACTGTATAAGCTTAAACTGACTGAACATGCCTTAATTAATTTTGATTTGTTTAAAGTAGCAAATACTAAAAGTAACAAATGACCAAGAGTTTCTCATAATGATGATAACACGAATCTATGACATCTTAGATTGGGACAGATTAATCTAGATAGATTAACAGGTTAACAAAGCATGGTGAATTGAGAGAACTAAAAGTTGTGACTCTTCCTATTTCGGAATCTTGTCTGGAAGGAAAAAAATGACAATGAGACATTTCACAGCAAAGGGCCAAAGAGCCAAGGAACCACTTGAGCTAGTATGTAGTGATGTCTGTGGACCAATCAATGTACAAGCTAGAGGTGGGTATGAGTCTAAAATTTTGAAAAGTTTAAGGAATTCAAAGCTGAATCTGAAAAGCAATTAGGTAAATCATTAAAACACTTCGATCAGATCGAGGTGGTGAATACTTGGATTGAGAATTCAAGGTTTACATGTTAGAGTATGACATTTTATCCCAAGTCACAGCACCTGGAACGCCACAGCAAAAGGGTGTTTCAGAAAAAAAACTGAACCCTATTAGATATGGTTAGGTTAATGTTAAGTTACTCATCACTACCACTCACATTTTAGGGATATGTACTTCAAACGGCAACTTACATTTTGAATGTCGTACCTTCAAAGTATGTAAGCAAGACACCTTTAAAGTTATAAAATGGCTCTAAACCCAGTTTTCATCATTTCTATATATGGGGGTGTCCAACTCATGTTCTTAGACGTAAGACTGGAAAGTTGAACACAAGGTATGAAGTGTGTATATTTGTTGGCTATGCTCCAAGGACTAGAGGTGATATACTCTTATAGTCACAAGGATCAAAATGTGTTGTATCGACCAATGACACATTCTTTGAACACGACTGTATGGAAAACTAAAAACCTCGAAGCAAAATAGTTCTCGAAGAATTAACATCTTATGAGAGCAGACCACCTTCATCGTTAATCGATAAGCGACAAACCATAGAAACCATTGTTCTTATTCAGGAAACCCCGCTGCAACGTCATAGTGGAGGGTTGTAAGACAATCTATTCACTATGAACTAGAGGTACATGTCCTAGTGTCTGACACTGATATGGACGATCCATTAACCTTAAAAAAGGCGATGGATGATCCTGAAAATGAGAAATGGCAAGATGTCATAAACTGTGAAATGGAATCGATGTATTTCAATTCCATCTTGAAACTTGTAGATCAACCTGAAGATATCAAGCCCAACGAATGTAACTAGATCTTTAAGAAGAAAAGAGGTGCAGATGGGAAAGTAGAGACTTTCAAGGCAACTGTGGTAGCCAAAGGCTATACACAAAGGGAATGAGTCGGTTATGAAGAGACATTCTCTCTCGTAACCATGCTAATATCCATTCGTATCCTTTTATCAATAGCTGCTAGTTTAGACAATGAAATATGGCAAGTGGATGTCAAGAAATATTTTCTGAATGGCTCTCTTGAAGAAAGCATTTATATGATGGAAACAGAAGGGTTCGTGAAAAAGGGATAACATCAGAAAGTATGCAAGTTGCTTAAATCCATTTATGGATTAAGACAAGCATCTAGATCTTGGAATCTTACCTTTGATTAGATTATTAAATCATATGTCTTCGAGAAAATGTTGACGAGCTTGTGTTATAAATACATCAAAGATAAGTTAGTGGTTTTCTTAGTTCTTTATGTAGGTGATATTATACTCATTGGGAATGATGTAGAAACTTTGTCAAAAGTAAAGAAGTGATTAGCTGAGAAATTCCAAATGAAATATTTGGGAGAGGCGGGCTATGTTCTCGACATCCAAATCCTAAGGGATAGAAAGAACAAGTTCTTGGCACTTTCTCAGGCATCTTATAATGATAAGGTGGTGGAGAGATTCTCTGTGAAAAATTCTAAAAAAGGTCAACTACCGATCAAACATGGAATTTTCAATTGTAAGTAGCAGTGTCCTAAGACACCTCTAGAGGAAGAGGATATGACAAAGGTTCTTTATGCTTCAGCTGTTGATAGTCTAATGTATGTAATGTTATGTACGAGACCAGACATCTATTATACAGTATTGAGACATGAACACCATCAGGCTATATTTTCATTGATTGATCATTCTCTAAGGTCCACATACACGGGAGACGAATGTATATATAGGCCAAAAATATAATTGAAGATGTTCGGCTTGTTTTCGATGTCAACATAAGTTATCATAAGGCATGGAGGGCTATAGAATATGCTTTGGAATTAGCTCGAGGGTCGCCTGAAGATAACTATAAGATGCTCCTAGCATACTCTCACATGTTAGATTCTAAAAAAGGTCAACTACCGACCAAACATGAAATTATCATTTGCAAGTAGCAGTGTCCTAAGACATCTCAAGAGGAAGAGGATATGACAAAGGTTCTTTATGCTTCAGCTGTTGATAGTATTATGTATGTAATGTTATGTACGAGACCAGACATTTATTATACAGTTTGAATTGTTAGTCGTTATCAATCAAATCCTTGTTTAGAACATTGGAATGTAGTTTAGCACATTCTCAAGTATCTTCGGAGAATGATAAATTATATGCTTATTTTTTCAGGTGGAGACTAAACTCCATTGGATATACTGATTTTGATTTTCAATCAAATAGGTATAGTCAAAAGTCAATGTCTGGATTAGTATTCACCTTAAGTGGAGGAGCTGTAGTATGGAGAAGTATTAAACAATCCAACATTACAGATTCTATGGAAGCTTAATATATAGCAGCTTGTGAAGCTACGAAAAAAGTGCTATGGTTCAAATAATTCTATATAGATCTGGAAGTAGTTCCAGATATAGACGATCCAATGACCCTGTACTATGACAACAGTGGGACGGAAGCTAATTCCAAAAAACCAAGGAGTCACAAGAGGGGTTAGATTATTGAGAGGAAATAATGTAAGAGAGATCGTGCGTTGATGGGATGTGGGTGTGATGAAAATAGTGTAAGAGAAGATCGTGCGTTGATGGGATGTGGGTGTGATGAAAATAGTGTAAGAGAGATCGTGCGTTGATGGGATGTGGCTATTATGAAAATAGTGTCAGATCAGAACCTGACTTATCCTTTTATCAAGATACTTCCTGGAAAGTCATTTGAGGGTCATGAGCAAAACATGGGGTTGAGAGAGATGTCGCATTTTCTTTAGGGGAAGTGGGAGATTGTTTGGCTTGTAATTCTCTCAAAGCACGTGTTTCGACATTTTAATATGAAATTTAATGCAATTATATTTTTCTTATAATTGTTCTTTTAAATTATTGTTGATTAATTTATGTAAATGTCTGAAAGTTCCATATTCATTAATGAGACTATGATCTTGTATAAGTACGAGATGATTAAGGTCATAAATAGTGAATAAAATTGTCAGAAACATATTAACGTATGAAATCTTTAATGAATGGTTGCTAGTACGACTCACTAAGCATTATGAATGCATGTAATCTAGATTCGGATCATTAATGTGGATAGAGATCTTAGTGAAGGTACTTTATATAATAAGATTGTATATGACATGACCGATGTGGATTAATATCTTTACTGACTTGTCATTTATCATAAAGTTTAATACACATCAATTTGATGATCGTATGTAGAGCAGTCTGAATTTTGAGTAGTCATGAAATACTATGCATGCTAATAGATCTTTTGATTCACTCGTTAAAGTTTGTTTGTAAAACAGGCTAGTGATTTTTATTTTAGAAATTTAGTGATATGGATGGCTGGGAACCTGATCTTACAAGATTTGAAATCCAAACTTTCCTAATGGATAGTATATTGGTTCCCTTAAGTGTTAATTTAGGAACTGAATGGTTTTGAGATCAAATTTATTCTACGATTATGAATTTGTTATTCACTAGTGAATTAATGGTACTTAAAGTTCAAGATGTAATTAAAAGGGTAAAATGATACGGCTTTGTTATACTGCCATATCATCTATGTAGCATTAACCTTAGTTCTAATGCACAATGACTGCCGTCCTTGTGATTACAAATCCCAACTGTAATTAACTTATGTCTAAGCATAATTTCAAAATATAGATTGATTTCTCAAGTTCCAGCCAAGGGGTTTACAAGGTGATCTCATATGTCTATGCTACATATACCGTAAACCCTAAACCCTAAATCCTAAACCCTAAACCCTAAACCCTAAACGATAAAAGTACATTGAACCCATATGAAGTTTTACCACGAGTAGATTGAATCCATTGGGAGAATATAGGTTCGATTAAGATTTGTTTCGCATGGACTAGCTCTAATTTATGAACTAATAATTGGAGGACAGAACTACATGAAATAATTATATCAAATGGACTACACAAGAATACTCTGTAAATATATTTTATAATCTCTAAGAGTGCAATTCCATATTTATAGTACAGTCATAATGGAATTAACCCAGAATCACGAACCAACAAGAAACACCAGAGACGTTCTAAAGTTGATCTAAAACAACAGAGTGATCTAGTTCTGAACTATGTTTTTTTAAAATTTTCTTTCAAGACATGGTTGATTTCAATAATTAGAATTCAAATAAAGATCCACTTGCCAATTTTAGACACTAAGAAATAAACAATTAAACTATGTATTGATGGACAAGAAAATCTAAATAAATGGCGCAAAAAACCTCTGCTTTTTCTTCCACACAGAGCTTGATTCAAAGAATAGAAATGAGAAAAGTACCAAACTTTTTAATCATTCCAACATATTCCATGCAGTTACAATGAGCAAATGACTTATAATCATGCCCGAAATCCATTGTCGTCCAATCGAACGATCATCGCCGCTTAGATTCTCTCTCGGTTCAAGTCCAAGTGCCGTCATTGGACTTGAAAAGCTTACATTGCATACAGTCAAGCTGCAGCATTAAAAAAACCCTTTAATTGAGTAATTGGGAATTTGATATACTTTGATCTAAAATAGAAAATTACAATTATGGTGAAAATTCCACCATAATCGTGAACCAGTGATGAACTCCAGTGACGAACCCTTCTCTTCCGAAACCCTATTTCGCCCCCTCCCTCGCCCAAACTTGTTCAGCTTGTTGATGGGTGTGTAACAAGTCTGCATCTTTCACTTTTTATTACCAAGAATAAAAAGTCCTCCCATTCAGAGGAAAGCCCACAAAGAAATATAGTTGGAGAGAAGCAATTTGGATGTTTCGGCCCTTTTCTAATTGGTTCTTCTACGACAATTCAGTTACTGAAACAACTATGAGAATTGATGCAGTTCTAAGTACATGAGAAAGAGAAAAATGAGAAAATATTATTTCTTGATTCAAACATGCATGTGAATTTCGATCGAGGAAATGTTGTTAAGGGCGCTCGAATTTTTAATACATACCCAAAAGGAAGTGTGTTAGGTATCAAGTAAAGGAGAACACGTGGTATAAGAATGAAGTTCATAACCAAGGAAATGACGTAAAAGAAATAGAAAAGGACAAAGAAAACAAGAAAACGAGAAGGGTTTATAGTGCCCAGAGACACATCGTTTTCCGGAACACTATTAAAAGGGCTTTTACAGTAGCTTTTATCCTCTATAAAAGTAGTTTTTGTTATGGTGTAAAATTGCATAACCCCTTCCAAGAATTCTTCTGTCATGGAAACAACGATATAATTGGCTAAACCTTTCATGATAGTTTTATTTTTTACATTTTACTTGTCAATTCTAAGGCTAATCAAAAGAGCCTTTACCTCTTCTATAGACTTTTTTTTCTTGATTGAATCAAGTTGTGCCTTAATTTGCAACAGGCCTTTAATTAATTTCGAAATATCCTTTTGAGTGCTTTCCACAGCTGACTTAAAGTACTGTAGTGTAAAATAAAAACAAGAATCCACTCTGCCAAAGAAGATATGATCCAGCTTAGAAAAAGTTGATAATTCATGATCCATTAAATGTATTCAAGATTTACAATTTCATTTTTAAGTCTTTGTAAAGGCGCCTAAAAATGAAACATCCAATCTATGACCTATAATAGCTGGTACAATCTGTGCATTCCATAGAAAGTAAATTCTGTGTCAAGCTTTATTGGCAAAGTTGAACTTAGAGAGTTTGAGAAATGATTACCTGAATTGCTTGAGTTTGCCATAGAATTTCATCTTCTTGCTCCGATATCAAGAAAATATCTAAGAAAGAATGGAAACAAGTTGGTTTGTCAAGTGTGTAATAAGATGGGAGACTCGACCGTAATGTGTTCCTATACGCGTGATAGAAATTATCAAGGATCTAACAATGGACAGATTGGAAATGGACAAAATAATTATGCGAATCCCACTACTTTCTTTCTCTGACATTTTCTTGGTATTAGAGCAAGAAGGCGAAGGTCTATGGTAACCTCAAGCATTTCAGATATTCCTTTCTTGAATTCTTTCAGTTCAACTTCGCCAGTAAAGTTTGGCTGAGAAAATTACTTTATGTCGAATGGAGAGATTGTATCAACTATTATAAGTCACAGATTGAATTATTTCATTCTTTGGATCAGTCACTGCACCTTTACAAAGTCTTGAAAAAGGAACTGTAAACATAAGTTTACATTAAATGGATCAGGAATGATCAACTTTTATTAAGCTGGATAAAATCCTCTGTGAGAGAGAGAATTTTATTTTTATTTTACATTATAATACTTCGAGTCAGTTGTGGAAAACACTTTAAAGGATATTTGAAAATCAATCGAAGTCAAAGATGTTGCAAATCAAGGCATAAGAATAATTAGAAATCAATCAAAGCCCTGTTGCAAATTAAGGCACAACTTTAGACAATCCAGAAAGGGAGTTTAATAATTGCATACTATTGTGACAAGTTGAGAAGTCTTACAGTTAATATGGCTGCAGCTGGACAACCGATAAGTGAATTGTTCTCTACATACTAAACGGATAAGGAGGAGAATTTGACTCAGTATTAGTCAATGAAAAACAAGATCAAATTTGATGTCTTTAAAAGAGGTACAAGCTCTGTTGATGAGCCATGAAAGTAGGATTGACAGGTTAAATGTAGAAAGTAAAGCTATCATGGAAGTTTCAGCAAATTATGCAGCGAATACCACAGGAAAGAAAGGAAACAATAAAAATTTTGGAAGAATTGATAACTTTGTGGTAGAGATAGTAATTTTTTTGGTTTCAAAGGTGATTTCATTTCCAATGTGGAAGAGGAGTCGTGGGAGAGGTCATGGCAGCATACTGTCTTGTCAAATATGTAATAAGATGGGACATTCAACTGCTATGTATTCCTATGAACCTAATTGAGAGTGGTTCACCTCATGACCTCACGCAAGCTGAATCACTTGTGCGTAAAATCATCTTCGAGACTGAGAGTCACATGTAGAGAGAGAGAGTTGAGAGAGAGAGAAAGAGATCTGAGAGCCAAAGATGTCGAAGAGAGAAAGCTGAGGCCCAGAAATGTCAAAGAGTGTGAAGATATAAAAGAAATACTTACAAAAGTAGTAAATGAGAAGGGCAACAACTCAAGAAATTTTTTTTGTATTAACGAAAATGGTTTTCTTTACAATACCTAGAAGAATTCTACAATGCATACATAAAATGCTAGGTTAAAAAGCAAAGAAGAAGAATCAAAACCGTTGGGAATAAAATCATCTTCAACCAATCACAATGCACAAGGAGAATATTCTCACTTAACCAACTTTTTCATTTTGCAAGGAGAAAACCGTTAAGAAGAGAGAGAAGATTCCAAATGGCACCAATGTAGAGGACCCACAAAGCAGCTGACATGGAGAGAAGCTTGAACTAACATGGAGAGAAGCTTGAGTCCTAATCTCCCCCATCAAGTTGAATGGGGTTCATCCACTTTTAACTTGAAAATGTAGGGAAGTTAGAGACTTAGTGACTTGTAGTTTGGACATCGGGAAGTGAAACTTGTCTTTAGAGAGCACCTTGGTTAAAATGTCAATAGTTTGATCATGAGAAGGAACGTATAGAACCCGTAGGAACTTGGACAAAACGCGATCCCAAATAAAGTGTTGATCTATTTCTATGTGTTTGGACCTTCCATGTATGATTGGATTAGAAGCTAGTGCAGCTGCACCAATATTGTCACACCAAATTGTTGAAGGCAATAATGGAAAGAAATGAAGCTCCTGCAGAAGAGATCTTAGCCAAAGAAGCTCAACTGTTGTATTTGCTAATGCCCTGTATTCACTCTCAATACTTGAGCGTGAGACCAAGTTTTGTTTTTTAGATGACCAGGAGATGAGAGAATGGCCAATATAGACTGCATAACCTCCTATACTTTTTCAATCATCAGAATTAATTGCCCAATCTACATCAGAGTAGGCTCGAAGATGAAGAGTGGAGGCTGGCAGACGAATTAACCCTTCAGAATTTGTCCCTTTGAGATACCTAAGAACTCTCTTGTAAGCCTGCCAGTGCAGTGCGATTGGTTGATGAAGAAACTGACTCAACCTGTTGACAATAAAGGAGATCTCTGGTCTTGTTAAAGTAAGATATTGAAGTGCACCAATAGTGCTTTGATACAGAGTAATATCTGGAAAAGGATCACCATTATGTAGAGATAATTTAACTGAGAACTTGCTGGAGTAGAGAGTGGATTAGCACCATCCATCTTTGTATTCTTGAGAAGTTCAGGAATGTACTTCTACTGAGAAAGATGTCTGGTAGAAAATGTTCTTGTTACCTGAATTCCCAAAAAGAAGTGCAAGGAGCCAAGGTCTTTCAAAGCAAACTTCTTATGCAAACGTGTGACAAACTGAGTGATTAGAGAGGAGTTGTTGCCAATAACTAGAATTCCATCAACATAAATGAGTATATACAAAAGAAGAGTGCCCTGCTTAAATACAAAGAGGAAAGCATCAGATTTGGTGTGAATGAAACCCCAGTTAAGCAAGGTGTGTCTTAACTTATCAAAGTAGGCCCTAGGTGCCTGATTTAGACCATACAATGTATTTTTGAGCTTGCAAACATGATCTGGTTTTTTGGGATTTGTAAAACCTGTGGGCTGCTTCATAAACACTACCTCATCTAGAACTCCATTGAGAGAGGCATTATTGATATTTAACTATTTCACTGGCCAGTTAAAAGTGAGAGCAAGAGTAAGGATTGTCCTGATATTGTTGTGTTTAACCACAAGGTTGAAGGTTTCATTGTAATATATGTCAGGGCTATGGTGAAACCTCTTGGTAACTAATCTGGCCTTTAGTCATTCAACTGAACCATCTGTATTCAACTTCACTTTGTATACCCATTTATTACCAATAAGGTTCATAGAAGGAGAAGCAAGGACAAGAACCCATGTGTCATTCGTAATAAGAGCATCATACTCCTCTTGCGTCGCTTGTTTCCTGAGAGGATCCAGAAAGGCTTGCTTGGTGGAAATTGGTTCTTCTAAAAGGAGTAAGGATGGAAGATGATGGTTGGTGCTAAGATAAATATTAGGTTTGAGGGAGAAAGTCCTAGTTCTAGTGATCATTGGGTGTTGTGAAATGAGATGATTGGGAACAAGGTTAGAGGAAGTAGGTATAGACTAGCTAGGCTGAGGAACCTCAATTGTTATAGGTATAGAGAGAGCATGTATTATGTTAGGATACCTAGAGGTCTGAGTATGAGAGCAAGCAGTATAAATAGGTATACCAGACGTAAAACAGGAATCAGAGGTGGATGAGATAGACTTACATCAGTAGTTTCCGAAGGAGGAGCCCTCTATGGGGAGTACCTAAAATAGTAGAAGAGATATCTTGTCCTGCACTTGGCAAAGGTAACAATGGAAGTGAAACAGTGGAAGTAGAGTGATAAGGTGAGCGATGCATGTTTGGAGTGAATGCTGTGTGAAATGAGAATGGGAACTCAGATTCATTAAATAAATCATGCCTAGATATATAGAGCCTCTTTGAGCTATGAAGACATTTGTAGCTCTTATAAATAGGTGAGTACCCTAAAAACACACAATGATAGGATCTAAATTGGAGTTTGTGGGAGTTATAAGGCTTGGGATATGGATAGCAGGACGTACCAAACACCTTTAAATGCTTATAATCAGGGGGATGCTTGAACATAACCTCAAAGGGAGATTTATTAGAGAGAGTGTGGGTGAGAAGTTTGTTCATGAGATAGGTGGAACATTGGAAAGCATCCCACTAGATCTTGAGAAGAAGAGAGGCCTGAGCTAGGAGAGTGAGTCATGTCTCAGTAATGTGCAAGTGTTTCCTCTCTGCATTCCCATTTTGTTGATGGGCGTAAGAGCATGGATGTCTAACTAGGATCACTTGAGATTCCAAAAAGGGTCTAAAAGGTCGATACTCCCCTCCCCAGTCAGTTTGAACCATTTTAATAGGGAGATTGAATTGTTTCTCTGCCATTTTATGAAATAGAATAAAGGTGGCCATGGCTTGAGATTTGAGTTTGAGAGGATAAATCCAAGTGAATTTTCTAAAAGCATCTATGAAATGTATGTAATGATATAATCCTTCTCTAGATGTTGTAGCAATAGGTCCCCAAATGTCAATATAAACTAGTTCTAGTGGTTATGTGATATTAGTATTGGAGATAGGAAAAGGTAAGGAATGCTTTTTTCCTGATTTGCATGCATCACATAAGAACTGTTTAGAGGTGGATAAATGAGTGTCCAAATGATTTGAGACAAGACTAAGAACCTTGAGGGAGGGGTGTCCTAGTCCCATATGCACAGTTTGATAGATAAAGCAACATGTAAAGTAGTAAGAGATATAATTGATGAAGTTGTTGTTGTATTCGTTGAGTTTGCAACAGAAATACATTTCTTGGAATTCAAATACACCCTAGGACTATCACTAGTGAAATACAAATTATTTATGGACCTAGTGACACTGGGACTGAGAGAAACATAATATATTGAAGGAAATTGAGATGCGGAAGTGCAAGCTAAAATATAAATCTTCTTGTTAGCAGGTATCCTCAGCTAGTAGAGCCCATTTTTAAGCATCCCTAGAAGAAGAACTCTCCATGTTTGCTTGGACTTCAGAAGATAAAACATGTCATGAAACGCAATATAGACATTGTTATCTCTAGTTAGTTTGGAAACACTGACAAGGTTTTTTGTAATGTTGGGGGCACACAAGACATTTTTAAGGTGAAGAGGTATGTGATTAGTAGCTAGCATAGAGGAACCTACATGAGTAATGGGAAGAAGAGTACGATTACCAACAGCAAGCCTATCCGGACCTGTATACTCTGAAGTAATGCTTAAGTTGCTGAAATATGAAGTTACATGACTATTTGCCCCACTGTCTACATACCAAGATGAATCTATAATTGACTCTGGTCTAGTAGTGAATGCAGCTGGTTGAGCATGAAAATTGGGCTATAGGGAACTCTAATGCTGTTGGAAATTGAGATTGGAATTTCTGTCAAACTTGTAGTAACATACATTAGCTCCATGACTTGGTTTGCCACAAACTTGGCAAATGAGTCTGGTTCCATATCTGCCAAACCTTCCCCCTCTTCTTCATCCTCTGTTATTGAACGATCTTGCTCCATTGCTTGAGAAGTTATGATTCCTATTTGCATTTCCTGAGTAATTTTGTGAATTGTGTGACTGACCCATTGTTTCCTCGTTTCTTCCCAAAATGAGTTGAAGTTGCCAAATTAGTTGTTTCCTTAAGAGTTGCAAAATGTGTAGCTTGAAATTTTTCTAGCCTGTTTTCATGGTTCATTAGGAGGGATTGAACATCTTCAAGACTTATGCTAGTAGCCCTTGCATTGATATTCACCACAACCGAGTCATATTCCAATCCTAGCCCTTCAAATATGTGTAGGATTAAATATTCTTCCTGGATAGGTTGTCCAGCAGCAGCAAAGGAATCAAAAATTGATCGAACATAGTCACAATACTCACTTATGGCCTTTGTGTCTTTAGTAGCTTCTTGCAGTTTTACTTTTAGATGCATCAATCTAGCTCTTGGTGAGCTTTTAAAATTTCTTTCTAGTGAGTTCCAAACCTCACTAGATGTTCTGTAGTTGATAACAGAATCGAGCACTCCCTTTGTCATGGAGGCTCTCAGCCAACTCAAAAGAAATTGGTCACACCTCACCCCAAGTCTTGTATAATGGGTTTATTCCTTCATTTTCAGTGAATTTTGGTGGACAGATGCTATCTCCAAACAAAAACTCATCCAGTCTATGTCTAACAACGGCTGGGATAACTTGGGATTTCCATAATAGGACGTTACTCCTTTCTAACTTGATTGACAGAGAAGAATTGAAGAAACTGGAGAGTTGGTTACCTCCTGAAACTGGGTTTTCTATTTTTTAGTTGCTGCATTTGCTAAAATTGTAGGTGGATTGGGACTTGTAGTGTTTGTTGGAGGATTTGTTGTTGTTGTATTGTTGCTTGCATCTGAAGTGTTACTCATAACTTTCATCGTAAGGCTTTGATACCATAAAATAAATACTTATAAAAGTAGTAGAGGAGAAGGGCAACAACTTGAGAAAAGTTCTTTGCATTAATGAAATTGGTTTTCTTTACGGTACCCAGAAGGATTCTACAATGCATACATAAGATGCTAGGTTAAAAAGCAATGAAGAAGAATCAAAACCGTTGGGAATAAATTCATCCTCAACCAATCACAGTGTACAAGAACAATATTCTCACTTAACCCACTTTATCATTTTGTAAGGAGAAACCCGTTGAGAAGAGAGAGAAGATAATCAAATGGCACCAATGAAGAGGAGCAACAAAGCAACTGACATGGAGAGAAGCTTAAGCTAACATGGAGAGAAGCTTGAGTCCTAATAAGATATATCTGAGAGTTTCGCTCAGTACTTAAATTTTGATAGAGTCGTGTTTTAATTTGCAAAAAATTACCCTGGGTGCTTGTGAATTTTTTTTTACCTCTTTTATAGCACTTTATATAAAACGTTGTAGTTCAATGTTGTAGAAGCACTGAATTGTAGTAGTGGAAAGAGATTGAAAATGGAGGAATATGATGTATTATTACTAAATTATGTAATCAAACATCATAACCCTTCAATACGTGTGAAGCTCTCTAGTTATAGATTATAGGGACTTCTATTAATTTAATAGAGAAGATACATATTATTTAAGTTTAAATTGGCTTGTTGTGGCCACACCTAAACTTAGCTTCCTTTGAATCTATGTTCTACGGTTTGAGAATTCAAAAATGGTTCTTTATAAATGTTTTGATGGTTTAGTTTAGTTCGATTTCTTATGAAAATTCAAACCGAATCAAAGTTTCAGTTTGACAATATTATCCAACCGAACCGAATCGAACTAAAAAGTTTAGGTTTGGTTTGGTTCGACAATAGTAATAAAATATAAAAAAATTAAACTTTTTCAAAGGACATTAATGAAAAAAAATATGAAACTAAAGTTTTGTTTCGGTTTGGTTCGATTAAGATTTTTTTCGCATGGACTAGCTCTAATTTACGAACTAATAATTGGAGGACAGAACTACATGAAATGATTATATCAAATGGACTACACAAGAATACTCTGTAAATATATTTTATAATCTCTAAGAGTGCAATTTCATATTAATAGTGTAGTTATAATGAAATTAATAAATAAGATTATTTAATTAAAGAGTTTAATTAATAATTTTATTTATTGGAGCTTAGGATTATATGTTCATGGTTCTCAAGTCACTTCTGTACTACACAGTTTAGGGTATGAATATTTCAGGACATGAGAAAATGACTGACTTGCAAAATGAATTATATTTCTAGGGCAAGTATATAATATATGAGATAATTATATATGATTATTTAATTAAAAATAATTAATTCTAATGATATAATGTAATTTTCAGAAATGATCATTAAATAATAATATCGATTAAGTTTGCGTTAGTCGATAAGTGAGATAAAATATCTAATTTATGAAATTAGATCATGTTTAATTATTATGAGATAATAATTCAAATTTTGAATCAACTAAATATGTTGTTTGAACTAACAGATAAGCTAGTTGATAGAGATGATCAAATAAGTTAATTTTTAAATTCACTAATATATATATTTATCTGATTAAAATAAATAATAAATTTATAAAAATTGTCACGTGGCATGTTGGATTGTCGCATGTCAATCACTGATTTTGAATCAAAGATTTACATGGACTACTGTAGCGCCACGTGGCACTACAGTTGGACGGGGCACACTGTAGTGCCTCACGACACTACAGTGGTGCCGTGTGGCACTGTAGTATTGTACAATTGTTGTGGGTCCTACTTCAATTGTATATTTGTAAAATTTATTATTTTATGTAAATCTCTAAAAATCTGATATGCCATTATCTAGAAAATATATTGATATTATTCTATTAGCTTTAGTGTGCTAATAACACAGTTGCAATTAGGAATGAAACTCTCAGAGATTAAAAGTCAATCAAAAAGATCTGTAAAAGAACTTTTAATTATTTTTCGTTTAGAGTTTTATCTCACAAATTAATCCTTTTAAAAAATATTTAGATCTCATGTGTTGAGTACATCTAGAGACAGAAAAGTGTTCTTGATATATTGTACGTGCCCACGCATGTCCTAGTGTTTGAGAATTGGCTTGGAAGATCGTGGTATGGAACTCAAAGTCTATCATTTATAGGATAGTAAGATCGTTGAATTACAAGGATGCTTAATTGGACTACAAGAGGTATATTTTATATCCATGTATGTCTTTGATTTAATATATAAATATATAATAGATCTGATCTGAAAATGTATTTCACAATTAGGAAGATTTCATCATTGAGATATGCGACGATGCGATCGTTTATCATTATATAATTTCTTTTAAAACACCACCACTCCTTCCACCGCGCGTCGCCACAGATTCCAACATATACCTCCATTAGGATCTTCCAATCTGATTAGGGAGGTGAATTTAGACCCTTTCTTTTATTTCTTCAAGAACATGGGATAAATTCAGGCATCTGTGTCCCTATTTGCATCAACTGAATGGATCCATTGAGAGAAAACATAGGCGTGTTGTAGAACTTGGCCTAATCCTCCTTGCTCAAGCCACTATGCCCTTAGAT
Source organism: Datisca glomerata (assembly GCA_003255025.1). Classification (NCBI taxonomy): domain Eukaryota; kingdom Viridiplantae; phylum Streptophyta; class Magnoliopsida; order Cucurbitales; family Datiscaceae; genus Datisca; species Datisca glomerata. Next base: position 38,274 of record QANY01004943.1, on the reverse strand, counting down.
TTTTTGTGGGAAGCTTTTCAAACTTCTATTTATTTGATAAATAGATTACCTACTTTGTTTTGTCCTTTATTTCTCCATATCAGGTTCTCTTTAATCAGAAACCAAATTACAACTTGCTTAGGACTTTTGGTTGTTCATGTTATCCACTTTTGAGACCATATAACACCCATAAAATATATTTTCATATTGATTTGTGTTTATTTTTGGGCTACTCAGCTACTCGTAAAGGCTATAAATGTCTTCATAAGTCTGGTAGAATTTTTTTTCTAAGAATGTTGTGTTCAATGAGTCTCATCTTCCATATCAGTAAATGTTCTCCAAAACTGTCTCCGCAAGTCATAAATTTCATGTTTTAGGTCCCTCTTGGTCTTCTACTCTACCATCACTCGCTGTCTAAATCAAATTTTCATACCTTCACATGAGCATGTCGACAGTACATCATCTCAAGGTAATTCTTTGTCTGATCAATATAATGATCTTTGTTCTTTATAGCATATTGCGGGTGTAAATTCTTCCTCTACATCTATCCTTCCACCTCTAACAACAAGTGTTCCCATTGATCCACCTTCTAATGCTCCTTAATTGTCTATAGACATCACATCAAAACCTCAAAAACTTACCATTTGTGAATCCTAAACCTGCAAATCAACCCAATGTATCTAAACTTACTCAACCTGCTACCTCAAATTACCCAATCTATCTAAACTTACTCAACCTACTACCTCAAATCACCCAATGTATCTAAACTTACTCAACTTGCTACCTCAAATCACCCAATGATTGCTAGATCAAAAGTAGGCATATACAAACCTAAAGCCTTTTCTATGACAAAACACCCTCTCTCTCTCTCTCTCAATCCTTATCCTGCTGAACCTAAGTTAGTGAAATAGGCTTTGACTAATCTGATTGGAAGCATGCCATGAAAGATGAATATGCTGCTTGATTAAGAACCAAACATGGGATTTGGTACCTTTCAACCCCTCAATGACATTTGTTGGAAATAAAGGGGTGTTTAAGGTCAAGATGAATGGGAGTAAACAAAGATTCAAGGCATGCTTGGTAGCAAAAGAGTTTAGTTGGACCCCTGAAATTGACTTTAGAGAGACATTTAGTCATGTTGTGAAGCTAAATACTGTTAGAATAATTCGTCATCTTGTTGTCTCCTTTAGATGGTTTGTTAAACAGCTTGTTGTTCATAATGATTTTTTGAATGGTTTTATACATGAACAAATATACATGTCACAACCTGAAAGATTCAAATATCTCTTCAAACCAAGTCATGTATGCAAACTGAAGAGGGTTCTTAATGGCCTTAAACAGGCACCAAGGGCCTGGTATGAGAGGTTGAGAACTGCTTTACTTCAGAGGGGTTTTAAAGCTTCCATCTCAAACACCTCTCTTTCCATATATCATACTCCTCAGGCTATCATATATCTTTTAGTTTATATAGATGGTATATTTCTTATTGGAAGTAATATGCATCTCATTAACAAAGTTAGTGATGATCTGAATAGAAGCTTTACTCCCAAAGATTTGGGTCAAATTTACTACTTTCTAGGAATTGAAGTCTGCAAATATCCATCTGGTTTTTTCTTGTCTTAATCAAAGTATATAGTTGATCTCCTTATCAAGACTAAGAGGGATGGAGCTAAGCCAGCCCAATCTCCTTCAAGTACCTCCCTTAAATTGTCTGAAACAGAATGGGAACCTTTTCCTGATGTAACTCTTTTTAGAAGCACAATTGGAGCTTTACAATATTTGCAGATGTCCAGACCTGATATAGGTTTTACTGTGAACAAACAGGGTCAGTATTTGCACAAACCAACCATGGTTTACTGGCAGGCATGCAAGAGAATTCTGAGGTATTTGAAAGGAACTGTCTCGGTTGGTTTACTGCTGCAACCATCTAAATCTATGTCTATACAAGCATACTCTAATGTATATTAGGCTAGGAATCTTGATGACAAGCGTTCTACATGTGCATATATGGTGTTTCTTGGAGGTAGTCCCATATCATGGTCATCAAAGAAGCAGAATTTCATTTCCAAGTCTAGCACAGAGAGTGAATATCGTGCTATGGCCAATGCTACTTTTGAGATTTGTTAGATCCAAAGTCTTCTATTAGAGCTTCACTTATCTCTTTGTCAACCTCCTATATTATGGTGTGAAAACTTCAGTGCTTTAGCTCTAGCATCCAACCCAATGTTGCATGCTAGAATAAAGCATATTTAATTAGACTTACATTTCATTAGGGACAAAATTAACCGCAGATAACTTGAGGTAAGATTTGTTCCATCAGTTGATCAACTGACTGATTTGCTTAACGAGGTTCTTTCTACTCCAAGATTTGAATATCTAAAGTCCAAGTTCAAGATGGTTAACTCCCCTTGCACTTGAGGGGGATGTTAAGGAAATCAAGGCAACAATATCACTGAAAAAGGAGTTAATACTAAAGCTAGTCTTAGCAAAACAGTGACCTTCACTCCTACTGCTCGAGTGTGTAAGAGAGAGTGAGAATGCAAGGTATTTTTCTGTTAGTAGTTAGGTTGTTAGTCAGTTAACAACTCTCTGTTTTTCACTCTTCTCTGATTTACCTTAAGTAAGCCTATATTGGTCTTTGCCTTGTATTGATCACTACTGATACTAAAATACAAATTATAAAATGATCTTCTTGGAGCTCTTCTTGGTCCTTTTAGAGAGAACAAACATATTTGGTCACGTTAGTTTCCTATATTTTTTGTCAAAGATGTTAGTTTCCTGTTGACTTTACATATTTGTTCTTCAATTAGCTTAAAGTTTACTAGCTTAATAGGACAGGTCAAACATTTAGACATTTAGCTAACGTTTATCATAGATTGAACAAGATTCCTCATACTCCTTACCTAATACTTGTTTTCCCATGCATTACATTTATAGTTGATTAGCACATTGTTTTCAAACAGGTTAGTAGACTCTTATCGAGGTCATGGGTGTATGATGACTGCTTATACTAAAGAGGGAGGCGCTATCTACTTTGACAAGTATCAGGCTGGAAAGTTGATACACGAAAGGGATGACATAAAGTGGATGTGAACTCATATGTCAAGAATGGACATGAGCAATTTTGGGATGGTGGTACCCTTTTACATTTATAGGTGAGGTAGTTCATAAACATTCATTCATGCTATATGTCAATGCACTGACTTTCTTGATGTTGAGCTATATAGTTCTCATCAATTTGGTCAACAGTTTAGCTCTGTCAAGCTATCTCCAATAATTTCTCTTATTATAATTTTTTCTTGTCAGCGCATCTTCTTTGATGAAAGTTATAGTAACGAAAAACGTCATTGGAAGCAAATTAGAAGAACATAACTGACTATTCTGACATATGGTAACTTTTTTCAAATATGTACCTAGTGCTTCCATCATGCTAGAGCACGTTGATACTTTAGTAACAATTTCTAACTCCAATTATTTTCTTATACCCTTTTATGAAGGGAGCACTAATGGATTTACAGTCGTGGATTTTATTTTTGAACGCAGTTGGGTGACTGAGCACTATAGTAGGAGACAATAGTTTTAGCATTCCACCATGTTTCCGTTGTTAGTCCTAATCTTTTCAACAATATTGTTGATCTTTTGCTCTGTCAATGTGGGAAAGTATTCGAAAGAAGATAATACACACTCATTTTTTCATGTATCTTATTTACGTGCAGAGACATTGAAGATCTTTAATCTTTTGGGCCATATCAGACACTAAAATGTTTATATAGCGCCATGTCAGAAGTTGGTTAGTGGCAACTTTCAACTAGTCATGAAATAAGAACTTACGATTTCCTCAATTGCTTCAAGGATAACTTCTGACTTAGAGAGAAAAATATGGATTATCTTAAAACGTGTCTTGACCGGTTGTTAAAAGCTGAAACCAAAGCTTCCCAGAAAGGCAATTCTTTATGATCGAAGTTGGACAACATTAACTTGAAGGTAAAGGGTATAAAAAGAGAGCTGGATGAATTAGCAACGAATAAAGAAGGAATTGACATGATACAACAGAATGCATATAGCTTTATGGAACCAAGCTAAAAAAATGCATAAAAATGGAGCCGAATCAAACTACAAAAATATGATAAATACTTAATCGAATAGGACCGGTAAATGAACAAGTTCCTCAAAAAACCAGGAAAAATATGGAAACAAAGAGAACCTAAGATCAAGCTATTGGATCCTTAATCCAACGTTGGACTTATATGTAAAATAATTATGTGTTGCAAACTGTAAATAAAGTTAAGCCCAATTAAAAGTGATCTATTAAGGTTTGGATAATTGAGATTTTAATGTATCAGATGGGTTGTGAACCTTTTATCTGTAGAGACTTTAGGGTAAATTTTATTTTTATGATAGGCTAAAATAGAAGTACCAAAAGATGAATTATCTATAAGTGATTATAGTTCTCATGTCACACGATAACGGAAAATCATCCCATTCTCCCTAATATCTCATCGTTAGAGAGAAAACTAAAAGGCTTGATCAAAGGGGACTCTCGAATAGAAAATCGTGCAGATCTGGAAGGCCAATCGCTCGGCTCTAAATAGTGAATCTATCATCATGGATTTAGGTACGCTTCCACTCTATATTGATTTGATTCTTGGTGTGTTCAACATGAGATCTTGTGATTTTATTAAGATACGATTTATACCGATAAGAATTTTGAATCTAACAAGTGGTATTAGAGCAAATCATGTTGAATCAGAATTAAGTTTTAGATCCATGATTATAGGTGTTTTGTTTATTTACGTTTTGGTATTCTTGAATTTAATAATTGTTTGACGATTTATTAGATTTGAGAACAATTTTTTTACGATATTTTTTAGTATTTTTTGTTTGGTTTTAAAACTATCGGCTGACGGTCTCACCGTCACCTGTGGTCTCGACCCGTGAACATTAAGGAGAGATTGTGGGCTAGCCCACAGTCATCAAGAAGAAAGGGTTTTCAAATAAGGAGAAATTGTGGAAACCCAACCCTCACTTTTAATTATTTCAATTAAATTTTTTAATTGTTTTAGTAAATTAATTTGGAATTAATTTTATGGATCAATTATTTTTAAATTAATTTTTAGGGATCGTTAAATTAATTTTAAATTTAAATATTTTCAAATAAATTGTTTTGATTATTTTTAATTTTGTTAAAATAATTTCAAAACAACTTTTAAGGATTATCAAATAAATTGGTTTGAATGTTTTACGGTTTTTTGTTAAAGTAATTTAAAAACAATTTCTAAGGATCGTAAAATTAACTGTTTATCAATTAGTTTAAGGTTTAAATTTAGTACAATTTTAAATTTGAACATTAGTATGTTATATGTTTTAAGATGAATTAGTTGAAGCAACATGTCGCCAAAGTGACCTCTTTTATGAAAATTAATTTGTCTTGAAATATAAAAGGTTATGTGTACCTATAACTTATGTCAATATTTTTCGGCCCAAAGGAAGGTAATTATTTGACAGAATTACATGTGTTTCTGTGGTAATAAATATGTGATGATTATTTGATTTTATATGTGAACAATAAATCGGCCCAAATGAAGGTTTCTTGTTTGACATTTTATTTATCATCAGTGTTTGATTACTACACCAAGACATCACTTACAAGTTAATATTTTTTACCAAAGTCATAATATTAATGGAGTGCCCGGTGTCTTGAAATGGGTTTTTTTTTACTACTATTTGGATTTATTATTGTTTTAGGATTTATGTGAGCTTATTTTGTTTCTTGTTCTATGTTCAGCTATTACTCCTACTAGTATCACGGCCAACATCAATTCAATTCCAGTTCTAAAAGGCCTAAACTTCAAGTTTTGAAAATATAATCTCTTGATAGTTCTTGGAGTCATGGATCTCAATTTTGCATTATGGACTAATTCTCCTACACCTCTTACGGATAAGAGTACCTCTGATGATAGGAGGGAGATGGAAAGGTGGGAGAGATCAAATCCCATGTGCATGTTGATAATGAAGAATGTCATTCCAGAAGTATTCAGGGGCACTATATCTGAAAAGATAACTTCAGCAAAGGATTTTCTTATAGACATTGAAAATAGGTTTGTCAAGAATGAAATGGCAGAAATTTGTACGATTTTGTCAGATCTAATTTCAAAGAGGTATAAACGTAAAGGTAATATCAGGGAATATATAATAGAAATGTCGCACATTGTTTCAAAGTTGAAAGCACTAAGGCTTGAACTCTCTGAGGACTTATTTGTGTATCTGGTTTTAATATCCCTTTTGGCACAGTTTAGCCAGTTTAAGGTGAGCTATAATTGTCATAAAGAGACTTGGTCTCTAAATGAGCTCATCTCACACTTTGTTCAGGAAGATGAATGAGTGAAACATGATAAGACAAAAAGTGATTTCATGGCCTCTACCTCTAAGGATAAGTGGAAAGGAAAGAAAAGGAAGAAGGATAAGGAAGCTGCGGATACAACACAACATAAAAAACAACAAAAGAAATCAGTCAAACCAGAAGGTAATGGTTGTTTCTTCTGTGAAGCTGAAGGGCATAGGAAGAAGCAATGCACCAACTATCACGCATAGCATGCTAAGAATGGTATGCTTATTAATTTTATTGGTTCTGGGGTAAATTTGAGTTCGATTCCTAGACACACGTGGTGGATAGATTCTGGTGTAACAACTCACATCAGTGTGTCTATGTAGGGTTGTCTGAATTTTTGAAAGCCAAATGATGCTGAAAGATTCATCTACGTGAGCGATGGCAAGATGGTTGGGGTTGAAGTAATAGGAAAATTTAGATTATTATTAAAAATTGGATAGTATTTGGATCTTGATCAAACTTTTATTATACCGTCTTTTAGATAAACTTTGATTTCTTTTTCTGGTTTAGACAAAGCTAGTTATGTTTGTACTTGTGGAGACGAAAATTTTGGTTTGTTTCGTGATTCAATTTCAATTGGTTCTGGTTTTTTATTAGGATATGATAATCTTTATTTACTTGAAAGAATTGATACATTTAAATAATCCTTGCATTTAAGTACACGAGATACTAAAAGAAAAATAACCAGTGAGAATTCGGCAGCATTATGGCACAAGAGATTAGGTCATATCTCCAAACGGAGAATAGAGAGACTTGTGTCAGATGAAATTTGCGGTCCCTTAGATTTCACAGATTTGGACGTTTGTGTTAATTGGATAAAGGGTAAACAAACCGATAAAATGAAATTTGAAGCCAACAAGACTCTGGACATCTTAGAACTTATTCATATGGATATTTGTGGGTCATTCCCTTCGGTCTTTTGGAATGGTCAATAGTACTTTATAACGTTCATAGAGGATTATACTAGATATGACTACATATATCTCATTCATGAAAAGTCATAGTCATTGGACATGTTCAAAAATTTTAATGTTGAAGTTGAGAATCAACTGAATAAAAGGATTAAAAGTGTCTGATCTGACCGTAGTGGTGAGTACTATGGCAGGTTCTGGTGAACAAGATCCATGACCGTTTGCCAAAATTCGTAGAGGAATGCGATATCATCCCACAGTACACTATGCTGGGTTCGCCCACTATGAATGGTGTTGCTGAAAGATGAAATAGAATGCTTAAAGACATGATCAGGAGTATGATTAGTCATTTGACCTTACCAGAATCATTATGGGGTGAAGCACTTAAGGCTGCAGCATATATCCTTGACAGAGTTCCAACTAAAGTGACTGCCCAAACCCCATATGAGCTTTGGACCAATAAGAAACCTAGTCTAAGGCATTTGCATGTTTGGGGATGTTAAGCTGAGGCAAGGCCTTATAGGCCTAATAAAAAGAAATTGGACTTACGGATGTGAGTTTCTATTTCGTTGGATACTCTGAAAGATCTAGGGGGTACAAGTTTTATGATCCCACAATTAGGTCAATTTTTTAGACGGGAAATGCCTGATTCTTTAAGGATGCCGAAATTACTAGGGGAGATACGTTTTGTGGGAGCAAGCATATTTTTATGGTTTTATATGTGGATGACATTTTGCTTACCAGCAACGATATAGGCTTATTGCACGACACTAAGAGATTTCCAGCTAAGAATTTTAAGATGAAAGATCTTGGTGAAGCCTCTTTTGTATTAGGGATCCAAATACACTAAGATTGTTCTTTAGGTATTCTTGGATTATCATAAAAGAGCTATATCCAAAAGGTCCTTAAAAGATATGGCATGCAAGACTATAAACTAGGTGATACCCTTGTAGCCAAAGGAGATAAGTTTAGTCTCAATTAGGGCCCTAATAATGATTTTGATTAAAAGGAAATACAGAAGATTCCCTATGCCCCGGTAGTAGGGAGTCTAATGTATGTTCAAGTTTGTACACATCCTCATATTGCGTACATGACTCAATCCAGGCATAGACCATTGGAAAGTAGCTAAACAGGTCTTACCAGACTTATGAAGAACAAAAGATTTCATGCTCACGTATCGGAGAATGGATAAGATTGAGATCTGACTCTGATTTTGCTGGATGCCAAGATTGTATGAAATCTACGTCGGGTTATATTTTATGCTTGCTAGAGGTGCTGTCTCTTGGAAGAGTGCTAAACAATCTGTTATAACCTCTTCTACCATAGCAGTGGAGTTCATAGCATGTTATGAGGTATCCAATCACTAAATATGATTGTGAAATATTGTCACAAGGTTGCGGATAGTGGACGGTATTGAGAGACACTCAAGTTATTTTGTGATAATAACAATAGAAGCTCGACAAAGTCAATGTACATAGACTTCAAGTTCCTGGCTGTTAAGGAAAAAGTTTAGAGTGGACAGTTGTCTATAGAGCATGTCAAAACAAACTCCATGATTGCGGATCCGCTTACTAAAGGATTGCTACCTAAACAGTTTCATGAGCACACTGCTCTTATGAGCGTCATATCGATTGATGATATTCGGTTTTAGTGGGAGTTTGTGATTTTGGATGCTCTTCTTTATAGACATATTTTCAATTATTTCAGTTTATGGATACTTTAAGGTAATTTCTGTAGAAATAAAGTTTTGGCTAATTCACACTCTAATTCATATATGGTTTGATCTCACTAAGATTTACAGAGGAGCAGCTAAAAATAGGCATGTTAAGATCACATTAATAAAATTTTCATGCTACACATCCACATCATAATCCATGTCATTCAGTTGTATTGATATAAGTGACCAATGATGGGTTGAGTTAAGATTGATGTAACAGAGGCTATTTTGATCCTATGTCGGTATGATTGATGGACCAGATTAGTTATTGATACATTTCGGTAATGACAGTAAAGTTGAATGCGTTTAGTTATTTTTGGCAAAACATAATTATAAGGTTTAACACATAGTCCAAGTGGGCGTTGGACTTATGTGTAAAATAATTATGTGTTGCAGACTGTCAAACAAAGTTAAAACTCAATTAAAAATGATCTATTAAGGTTTGTATAATTGGGGTTTTAACGTATATGATAGGTTGTCGACCCTATATGTGTAGAGAATTTAGAGTAATTTCTATTTTTATGATGGGCTAAAATAGAAATACTAAAAGATGAATTATCTATAAGTGGTTATGGTCCCCAGGTCACACGATAACGAGAAACTATTCTTTCTCCTTAATATCTCATAGTTAGAGATAAAATTGAGAGGCTATCAAAGGGGACTCTCGGATAGAAAATCATGTAGATCTGGAAGGCCAATAGCTCGGCTCTAAACAACGATTTATCATCATAAATTCAAGTACGCTTCCACTCTATATTGATTTGATTCTTGATGTGTTCAACATGAGATCTTGAGATTTTATTGAGATACGGTTTATACCGATAAGGATTTTGAATCTAACACAGGCCCAAATTTTAAGCACTAAATAGAAAAACTAAAAAAATCTAAACCAAGGAGAACATTATACAAAAGCATCTTCTTAAACAAATCCAGAAAATTAAAATAGTTCTATAAATAGAAGAACTTACATAGAGAATACATTTAAAAGAATAAAAAAAATTGTAAACCTGATGAATAACTGAAAATAATGTTAGGTTTGAAATTAAACCTAACTAAACATGTTATACACAATTTATTCATTAGATCGGCATGTTTTCATGAAATTCTCCAAACCACAATCTTAGATACATATTCCATTTTGATTTCAATGAGAAAATGATGGAGAACTTAATTGCGGAAGACTTACCTGGTTTCATGGATAATTGAATGACAAAATGATGGATCAGATCTTTTAAATTGACACAAGCTTTTGAGTTCTTCTCCTGAATTCTCTCTTGAAGGAATAGAGATATTGGTTCAAAGAAAACTGGCTTGCTTGTGTAATTTGGGGACCATAACCCTTATAAATAATTGTGTAATTAATAATTATTGATATTACTAATTTGACCCTTTAACAAATTAAAATATCATTTCTAGTATATACACATTAATTCCATGATAATAATACACATAAGCCTTAGAACTTTATTTTTTAATTAGACCACTTTAATTGGTTTATTCAAAAATGGCACAACACATTTAATTTAACATGTGTAGGCCCACATGTTGAAGTTTTCCAAAAATCTCTCATTAGCCACATATGCAACCTTGTAAATGTGTTTAACTTTATGAGCTCCCAAAATTTGCTATCTTAAACACAAGGTATATCCGAAACAGTCTCATCCATTGACTACATTGACATAAGATCAAAGTGGTCTTCGTTACCTTTATTATAACTAAACTCATTAATAGTCACATATATTAATATAATCAAACGACATAGATCAATCATGGATGCGTAGCATGAAAAATTACATGTAATGTGATCTATATATGTCTATTTCTAACTGGTCATACTTTACTTTAGTGAGGTCAATGCCAAAAATTACATGTAATGGACTGAATAATTTTATTTGATCAGAAAATACCAAATACATAAATATTCTCAAAATACAACATAAAGTAATAAACAAACTCTCACTAAACTATGATATCCTCAAACAACATAACATCCATTTGCTCGTGAAAGACCTTGGGTGGTAATCCCTTAGTGAGCGGATCCGCTATCATGATGTTTGTCCCAATATGTTCTATGGACATCAGACCACTCTGTACCCTTTCTCTTACAACCAAGAACTTAATCTTAATATGTTTTGATTTAGATAAGCTCATGTTGTTGTTGAAATACAAACCTATTGATTTATTGTCACAATACAACTTCAGTGGTCTTTCAATGTTCTCAACAATGCGTAGCTTAGTGACAAAGTTTCATAGCCATATTCCATGATTGGATGCCTCACAACATGCTTCAAATTCTGCTTCCATGGTGGAGGAAGATATGATTGTCTGGTTGGCACTCCTCCAAGAAATGGCTTCACCAACCAATAAGTAAATGTAGCCTAAAGTGGATCTTATGTTGTCTTGGCATCAAGCAAAATCAGAGTCGTAATACCCAATGACCTCTAACTGATCCGACCTCTTATTCATGAGCATGTAATATTTTGTTCTTTGTCAATATCTCATAACTCGTTTAGCTGTTTTCGAATGATCCATCCTAGGATTACTAAGATATATGCCCAACACACCAATGATGTATGTAATGTCTGGACACGTACAGACCTAAGTATACATTAGACTCCCCAGAGCATATGCATAAGGAATCTTCAACATTTCCTTAGTTTCAAGACTATTCTTAGGGCACTAATTATGACTAAACCTATCTCCCTTAGTCACAAGGGTATCACCTGATTTACAGTCTTGCATGCTAAACTTTTTAAACAATTTTTCTATATAGCTCTTTTGTGATAATCTATTAATACCCTAAGAATGACCTCGGTGTATCTGGATTCCTAAAACAAGAAAAGCATCACCAGGATCTTTCATTTCAAAATTATGAGAAAGAAATCTCTTAGTCTCGTGCAACATGCCTAAATCACTACTGGTAAGCAATATATCATCCCCTACAAAACCAGGAATATTTTCTTACGCCCACTAAACTTGTTACACACAATCATCAACCATATTTGCCTGCAACTAAATGAGATGATTAAATGAGGAAATTTGTTGCACCATTGACGGGGAGCTTGTAAGAGTCCATAGATAAATTTTTGTAATTTTTTAACCATATTCTTTGTATCTCCGACCACCTAAGAAGCAAGGACACCGACACGCGACACATATACAATATGACACGTTGACACACAATTCAAGAAAATGAATTAAAATAGCTCACTAATTGGAGATGCCACCGATTAGTCGTGTGAGTTTGAGTTTTAGGAAGTTTAAAGTTTAAGGGTTTTGGCAATAAAAAATTTGATTATATACCATTTTAAATTTCATATATTATAAAACCTAACATTCTTTCAACTCTATTTTCACCCCTTACTCTTTCGTTATTTACAAGTTAAAATATTTTTTATTTTATTTTACACCTTTTATATTTATTATTTAAAACAATTCCCAAAAATGTGTTTGAAAGGTGTCGACACGTGTCGGGAACGTGTCACGGAGTGTCAGGAACGTCTCCTGGCATGCCTGACACGTGTCAGGAATGTATTCTGGCGTGTCTAAAAAAATTCAAACATGATTTTGGCATGTCGAAAGCGTGTCGATGTCCGACATGTATCTGACACTGACACTCTGAACAAATAGAAGTGTTAGTGCTTCTTAGCCGACGACAAAATTTTCTGGTTGCATCATATAAATTTTTACATCAGTGTCTCCATTAAAAATTGTAGTTTTCACATCCATCTGATGTAGCTTAAGATCAAAATGTGCAACAAACACCATAATTATTCTGAAGAATCTTTCATTGAAATCGGAGAGAAAGTCTCTTTAAAGTCAATACCTTCCTTTTGAGTAAGGCCTTTAGCTACAAGACGAGCCTTATATCTTTTCAGATTGCCTTTTGAATCCCTTTTGGTGTTACATATCCATTTACAACCAACGGGCTTCTTACCTTTAAGTAAAAGGAAAGATCCCAAACTTGATTGTCTTGCATAGACTTATACTCTACATTCATAACCTTAAATCCATTATTTAGAATTAATATCTTGCATGTCTTGGTGGAAGTTGATTGGATCATCTTCCACCAATTCATTATTTTTCTCATTTTCTTAACACATAATCATCTGAAATAGCACTTCTCCTTTTTCTCATGGATCTCTTAAGTCCCATCACATTCAATGTTGTTATATTAAAATCCCTACAAAGTTTCCTCACATCAGCATGCTAAAGGGAACCTCACATTCAATGTTGTTATATTAAACATAGTTAAGAGTGGGAGAACCACTAAGCTTCACCAGACAGACAGATTGAAATCCCTACAAAGTTTCATCACATCAGCATGTTAAAGGGACCATTTAGTCCCCTCACATTCAATGTTGTTATATTAAACATAGTTAAGAGTGGGAGAACCACTAAGCTTCACCAAGGTCACACCCAACTTCACTAGATGAGGAGTAAGTTCATATTTTCCCTTCTTCCTTTTCTTCCTCTTCCCTGAATTACTAGAAGGAGTACATGGGGAAGCTAAGAGAATTGGGGATACGAAAGTTGTATCTTCCTCAATGATAGGAGCTACACTTAATTCAGATCAAATAGGTCAATCTATAAAGGACAAATGACTTCACCCTCCTCTAGATTAGGTAAAATGGCCAATTCAAGATTAGGGTTAGGGTTAGTTATTTCTAGGGTATGAGTTTTCCTCCTGAATTTTTTGGAGGTGACCACAATCCAGGGATCTTCATTAGGTGGGGGATCAAGGTGTAAGGTAGAGGAAGGAGGAGTCAGGAACAGATTTGGGAGTGGAAAAATGGTCAGAAGCTTTGTCATGCCTCAACTGACTGTCACATCCACCAACCCCCTATATTTCCAAAATTGTAGGGAAATTTTTTTTTAGAAGATGCAATGGGGGTGTCTTACCCACAAAGAAACCAACAAAGCAACTGTCCCACTTGGAAAAACTATCTCTAGTCACACAGCCCGGTAACATAACAGTAATCCTCTCAAGTTTGAAAATGATTGTCTCCATAAAGGCCAACCTTAGATGCTACTTCTGATTATGCTTAACCTTCTCGACAGCTTCGGTTGAGGCATGACAAAGCTTAGCATACACTACATTTTATTCAAGCACAGGAGGAGAGTATTTTCCTTTGGGTATGAGAGGTGGAGAGTGGGTAGGGAAGACTTCACAATTACGCTTGAATCCCTGGGTAAAGGCATAGAGTTCCAAATCCTCAACCACTTCATTGTACTTAGGAAAAGCAAGAGGGGGTTTACGAGCTGTGGAAGACGAAGACGTTAAAGTCTAAGTGTCCTTGAAATTCTTAGGGAGAGGCTTGTTCTTATGAAGGGGGATGGCTAACACTTGCGAGGATAGGGGGAAAGAGCTTTGTACAAGGTAAGATTGTCCTTGCTCTGTAAATTTAGGCTACTTATCTCTAACGTTATTATTCATGCTGAGGGTATTTGGGGTATTTCAAAATTAAGGTCTGAGTTGTCACTCCCTGAATGGACCATAGATGCATCAGGGTCCTCTCCATTGCCCAGCAGATAGACCGCTGCTCCTTTCTTGCTCAACTCAGTCCTCTGAGCACCTCCCCTGGCCAGAGAGCCTCAGGCACATTTTCAAAGCTTCTCCGATAATGGAAAAGGCTCATTATCCCTTTGAGATGTCACATTTTCTTCCATCTTGGAGATGGAACTATCCACCATAGAACCCGCAAACACTTTAGGGCCATCAATACATAATTGTAACGAATAAGATATATGTGGCTTTTTTTCAAATTCAAGTATATTTGGGTTTGACTGCTCATCTGAACCTCAGACTTGTGAGAAATGCTCTTCATTAAAGGTGGGGCAGGTCATGTTTTCTCCCTTACTAGACACTTTTGGACCCTTGTCTAACTCTAAGTTGTATCTTCTAGTGCCCATTGAGGCAGCATTATCGTTGCTAGCTCTATTAATGTCCAAAGCTTCTGACACATTAAAAGCTCGGACTCGAAAACTCTTATATTTATTTCTAGACACTATCTTTGAACTAGAGTATTCTTCCAAAGATGAGTTAACTGAAGCTCTAGTTCATTGTGCTTCAAAGTACCCCTCTTTAACCATTATTGAGACATTACAGGTGGAAAACAGCCCCCCTCCCGGAGGAGGAAGTCACCTTGTAGACTGCAAGATGACTACATGATCGTCTTGAGCAGTTTATGATGCACTATAATGTAATTCTGTAGTTATCTTGTACACTTCATGATGTGTTACACGATTATTTTATAGTCATCGTGTAGTGTACATAATGACTACAAGATCGTCTTGAAGTACTCAAGTCATGATATATTTAATCTTATATATTTATTTAAATACAAATAAATATGGAAGTTGAGTGTTGAAGAATAATAAGTTGACATTTGATTTGACGTTGTGTTAATAGGGTCTAAGAAGGAAATAATGGGAAAAAATTGGGGGATGGTGGGCCATGGGTATAGTTCAACAAAAATTAGGGGAAGCGTATATTTTAGCAAATAGGGTTTTCTAGGAGTGTACTTTAGGCAAAAACCCAGCTAGGGTTAGAGTAAGGGCATGTAAGATGAGAAGGAAAGTGAAATTAAAAATGAAGTGAAGAGAGAGTCGTCGTGAAGGAAAATATAAGAACAAAATGACACTTACAACGATGTCGTCTCACTTTCTAATAGGAACGGCGTCGTCTCACTTTCTAATAGGAACGGCGTCGTCTCACTTTCTAATAGGAATGACGCCTTCTCATTTTATAATAGGAGGTGAAACATAGGTACAAAATGATGTCGCTTCGATTATATATGTGCAGTTTGCCTCAGTTTCACCATAACACCATAGATCAAACTAAACTGCACATTTTCTACTAAATAAGAATCGAACCGCCTAAAACATTCAAATTGATCGAACCACATTAGTTCGATCTAGTACAGTAGGTTTGGGCGATTACACATACACCCCTACGTTTCACTCTTCGAGAGTAGTATTGTTTCAGGAATTTTTCATTAATTAACACAATCTCCAGACCGTCTTTGTAAACTATCTTGTAAACATCATTTGTGTAGACCTCTCAGACAACATATGTCCCATTCTACTTAGAAGAGAATATTTGTGTGTAATGAGTAACAATGTTGAGCCTAAGAATTGCAAGCAGTAGATATTCAGGGTTGCTAGCACTCAAAGTCAACGTATATCTTTCTTTTCATTGATTATTTTCATTCTCATTCTCATTCTCTTCCTTAAGTCGCGTGAGATTGTTAAGGGATCAGTATTTCTGACCATAAAGTCTTTAGACAAGCCTTATAAGGTTTCTCAATTTTCTTAACTTCTCTTATTTTCTTTCGCTGGTTAGGAACAAATAATTCCTTGCTACAAAGACAGCGATGCTCATATCAATGTCATGAGCACATGTTGCATGCTCTTCAAATGTGTGAGGTTTGATCCATTGAAAGTTATAGAAAAGACCTTAATAAATTGCTTGGATGTATATCATCATTGTAAAAATGTCACATAATTGATCTTTGCAATCGAGATTTAGAGATCGCCACAGTTGATGTAATCAACTAACTATATGGTGAAGTGCTATCGAAATGATTCTCTTTCAAGCTGCTCCAATTATCAAATAATTTTTGTTTAAGTCAATGTACCAATTGCTAGCATTTTCCTACAACGTGCGACAAATTGTATTACAAGAAGCCCCCACAAGTGGCAGCATATTCACAAGTTTCAACGAAATGGCCAATGTGCTGCTTTGGATTGCCCTTTCCATTGAATTATTGAAGCTTGGATAGTTTATAATCTTATTCGAGATTCTCAAATTTGATGGGACTCTCATATTATGCTTGAATGTTATTCATCATAATGTCTTGTGATTGTTGCACAAATAATGGAGCGATTTTTGAACATTGGTAAAGGGGATGAACCTCTTGCAAGCATAACATGTTAATTATAGATAAAACCTAGAGGTTATGACAAAGTTTGACTTGTTTCGCAGCAATTTAAGGTCTTTATCTTCAACAATTTGTTAGAGTAAATATTCTTAGCTCCATTTCAACCAATTTCTTTCATTGTAGTTGCATCAGCCATCATCATAAAAAATCTAAACTAGAATAGTATGTATTGTCCTAAATCTTCAACGCACGAGCAATGCTATTATAACAAGTGTGTAGATCAAATGATATGATAGGCTATCGCTCTGGCTTATAATAGGCAACGGAGAATTGTTGATTGATGTGAGGACCAACATTTCTCAAATAGCTACAAATCATCAGACCTTCGTAAGAGTCATCAACCTATTTTTTGAGTTGATGTCATTTGTGATCACACCCTCAGTAGTAGTAGGATCGGTGATCAAATTTTCAGCAAGAACCATAGTTGGTGATTTGTGAAAATTTCTCTGAACTATTGAACTTGATGATAACAAGAAGTTTGAAGCTCAAAAGGAGAGAGATGAAGTGCACAAATGTTCCACTTGGTGCTGTAGAAATTTACTTAATTTTTGTTATTGCAAATTAAGTAACACAATCGAAGAACAAATGTTATATTAATTTTTATTGAAGTATAATGAATATCTTATTCTTCTACTAAAGTAAATTTGAACTTGATTCAATTTCTACTAGATGAACATCATTTGTAGGAGAAGAGTTTGATGCATTCTTCATAAAGATTACGCTTGTATAGATATCAACCAAACTCATTGCATAGCTTGAACTTAGGGTGAAGCTTCACAAGATTCTTTGAAATTTTCTTAATGAACTTTGGAGCTTCCATATGCCTTTTGAGTGTTTTTTTTGTCAAAGGCAAGAATATATTAACCAAAAGTATTACACTTATACAAGGGGCATACCTCAGGTATACAACAGACATTATAGTGATGAGCTCATAGCTAGATCGACAATAAAAATGCACTATAATGCTACACAAAAAGCACACATGGTAGAAACGCAAGTACCAGATAAATGGTACAGCACAGAAACTAAACCGAGGAATCGCACAGAACAAACCAAAAGCACAAAAGGCATAAACAACATGACTATCAACGAATACTATGAAACCTAGCATCTACCGCTAGACGAACCAAGGTGCACCACAGATCAACCACACTAATCAGCCTAATCGCCCAGAAAATGAAAAACCAAAACAAGAACGGCCCAATAACCAGTATCTCATAACGGCCAAACAAGAGACCTCACTAGGCAGCCTCGGCAAGGTAGAGCTTATGAGATGCGGCCTCATTTATCACAAATCAGTCAATCAGCACATGGAGCAACTTCAATCTGATCAGACATCTCTCAACAATCGAGCACAGCCAAAAATAATGGACCTCACCAGGCAGCCGCGGCAGTGGAAAACCTGGGAGATACATCATCTTCTGACATGACTTAAGGGTAAATCAGGACCTCGATCCAACCTCATGAGATAGCCAGGAAGAAACCGTAGACGGACAGAGAGCCGCCATCCTCACTCTGATGAGGAGGAAGTTCCAGCTCCGGTTGGGACACTAATGACCACCAAAGAACAAAATCTAACAACTAAGCACGAAAAACAAAAAGCAAAATAAACTATTACAGAGCTCAAACTAATTATCTCTAGTAACCAAGTGCAAGAGAAGGACAAAGTCAAACCAGAACCACCACTC
Organism: Datisca glomerata; assembly: GCA_003255025.1. Taxonomy (NCBI): domain Eukaryota; kingdom Viridiplantae; phylum Streptophyta; class Magnoliopsida; order Cucurbitales; family Datiscaceae; genus Datisca; species Datisca glomerata. The sequence continues at coordinate 19,648 of QANY01004943.1, read as the reverse complement.
TGTCTTCGTGGTGGAGGTTTCCGTGAAGAGAAGACCTGAACCCACCTCCGAGACGCATGGAATCTAATCTTCAAGGCTCTATAACGGAAGGAGAGGACCTCTAATCGTGACCCAAGCCTCAAACCAGTGCACAATAAACAGACCAGAAACAAGTAGGGGGAGGCCGAGATCCATACCTTTATCGCATACCTTACCTTACCTCTAAATCATAGAGCTTCACCAAGCCAAATGATGAAGACGAAGGATAGACCAGAGACGACGAAGGACATACGACCAAGATCCACAAACACCAGCTTCACCAAGCCACACCCTTCGAAGCGCTGTAAATCTACGTGATCAATGCCTTCTAGCGCCACTCTATTCATAAGAGTAAGAAATAGAGGGGATGAGCCCAGCTCTGAGATCACTGGAGCTTAAGGCCAGGCTCAACGAAAGATCCAGATGGGCTTAAGCGGTGAAAATGGGGTTATGTTTCTAGATAGAGGTGAGACTCTCTCTAAGATCAAATGAGGTCTATTGATGCATGATTAAATAATATTTTTAAATTGCATAAGTTGATTGAACAGTCAAATTCTCACTTTACACGTGGCAAAATCTACACCATAGAATTGATCAAGAAATGTGATGATGTGAACCGTAGGATCGGCCATGCAGTTATAAAAGGGATATGGAAAGGAATATTTCTTGGAAGTGTCTACTCCTCAAAGCTAGCAACAAAAAGGGAGGAATTATTTCTTTATAGCTACCCATTTTTATGTATAAATACTAGCATCTACAACCTCAAAAATCAATCGAATACAAGCAACCTAAAACTTTCGAGTTCTTATTTTCTCATTCTATCTCTCTAAATTATTGTCTTTATAATTCTTTGGTAATAATTTTTCCTCAACCAAAAAATCCTTTATAATTTGGTGCTTTCATTGAGAGTGAAAGAAAACTAGAGAGAACCAATTCCGAAAATGCCTAGAACAAGATCAAATGTTACCCTCAATGAGGAAATGGAACTAGGAACAAGAATCATCATGTTGATCAACCCACGCCACCGGCTAAAATGCTTCAAACCATTATAATGAGAATGCGGAAGATGGAGCGACGAAACAGTGAGACGTTGCGCAGCGCATGGCAGGTAGTGCAATATCAAATTAATGCATTGTAACAGGATTTGGCACAGACGCGTGCTGAAGTCAATCAACGGAGCAATAATGAGGAACAAAAAAAACATTCAGAGCAAGATGGACAAGATGCCAAACAAGAAGATCCTGAAATCAGTAGGAATGTGTAGCATGAAGACAAGGAGTTCTGATCTCAAAACCACACAAAGGAGACAGTGGGAGAAACCCGTCTACAAAAAGTTATAATAGAAAAGGTGGTAGAGGAGATGCTAGAGAAAACGATGATGGAGATGAGGAAGATGGGAAGTATGGGAAAAGTTGACCTCGAGTGATTTACCCGTTCTCGATTGTGTCCAAAAATTCTTGCTGCCATGGTGCCCAAGAAATTCGTGGCGCCTAAGTTCAAGTGTTACGAGGGGAAATCTGATCCAGTGGACCACCTTAGGCAGTTCAAACAAGTAATCTCACTATATTAACAAGAAGACGAGTTGATGTGCAGAATGTTCCCTACTAGTCTGGACGAGAGCGCTTTAAAATGGTATCATTCACTCCCTTCTCATTCGATTACTAACTTCACTACTATGTCATTGGTCCTTTTGGAATAGTATTCTACATATCGTTCGGTGATGGAAGACACAGAATATCTCTTAAACATCTCAATCAAAAAGGGGGAATCTCTGCAGGAGTACATACACAGGTTTAATGTTGAAATGGCCAAGGTAGAAAGTTGTGATGATCGAGTGGAAAGACTGACTTTCAGACGGGGGTTGGATCTAAATTCACCCCTCTTTGAGGACTTATCAAAGGTGAAACCATTGTCCATGGAAAAAACTATCCAACGAGCGTAACCTTATATCACGTTGGAATAAGAAAAGAAAAGCTTGATGAAGCTGACAGAACGGAAGACAGAGGAGCAACGGAAAGGACAACAAAACTCTGGGTCCAGCAAAAATTGATCGGGAAGATCAGAAAGGAGCGATGTATAGGGAGAGAGTAAACGGGAAAATACTAATAATTGGGGAAGATTCGCAGATGAGATTCATCTCAGGGACAAAGTCTACATGCCCTTCACCGCACCTGTGAACCAGATTCTTGAGGTGATCAAGAATAAACCATGGTTGAAGAAACCATCCCCGTTGATAAAACAACCAAGCTACAAAGACAAGGATAAATATTTTTCATTTCATAGAAGTTATAAACATTACACCCGAGAGGCCGCTTCCAGCTCAAGGATTACATCGAGGAGTTGATAAAAGACGGTGTCCAGAATGATGTATAGAAATGGGAAGCGACGAAGGAAGTCCAAGAAAAAGGAAAACAGCTTCTCAGAATTGTAAATACAATAATCACACTAAATGAACAGGATGGAACCACCAAGAAGGAAAGGGAGATGTTTTGCAAGAAGCTGATGATAGAAGAACATCGGGAGAAAGGAAGTTCATCGAATGACACTGAAAATCTCCTGTTGATATTCGATGAGCAGGATCTGGAGCAAGACGAATGTCATAATGACGCTCTGCTTATTACAATAAAAGTTGGAAACTGTTTGCTGAGAAGGTTATTGATCGACGATGGAAGTGTTGTCAATATCCTACACTAGTCAACCCTTGAGAAGTTGTATATGGGAAGTCAAAAGTTTCAGGGTCTATCATAGCAATTGATAGGTTTCAACGGGACCATAAGCTATTCTAAATGAATCATCATTTTGCCAGTGAATGTTGAGCTGTTCAACCATCTGACAGAGTTTATGGTTCTATACACGTTATCCATGTATAATGTAATCCTGGGAAGGACGTGGTTGCACAAGATAAAGGTCGTTCCATCCAAATTTTATCAGGTATTGAAGCATACATCTCCGGATGGAGTAATGACGATAAAGAGAGATCAAGTTGTTGATCGCATCTGGGCTATAATGGCACTAGAATCCACTAAGCGAACGATAACGAAAAGGAAGTCGGATGATCAGAAGACCAAAGCAACGGAGCAATAGCAATCAAAGGAGGATGGGCATTATGTCCCATCAAACCCAAGGTACGAAGTAGGAGAAGCCACTGAAACTGTGTACCTTGAAGAGGGAACTGATGAAACAGAAAAGGAAAAGCTGAAGAGCTTCCTAAGAAAGAACCGGGACATCTTTGCAAGTACGGCCCAGGAAATGCTAGATATTTTAGAAAGTATAATATGTCGTAAAATGAATACAGATCCCACTGTAAAATTAGTGAAGCAACGGAAAAGAATCTTCCCTCAGAATAGAACGTTGCAATCAAAGAAGAGATGGAAAAACTTCTAAAGGTTGATTTCATCTGGGAAGTGGACTACCCGAAGTGGCTTGCTAATGTGGTCATGGTAAAAAAGAAGAATGGGAAATAGAGAGTCTGTGTTGACTTTACAGATTTGAACAAAGTCTCCCTAAAAGATGATTATCCATTACCAATAATAGATCATATGGTGGATGCAACCTCGGGGCATGAGCTCCTCAGCTTCATGGATGCCTTTTCAGGATATAATCAAGTGAAAATGTTCCAACCTGATCAAGAAAATACCTCTTTTGTAACTGAGCAGGGTATTTTCCATTATTAAATGATGCCTTTTGGTTTGAAAAATACAGGTGCAACTAATTATAGATTAGTGAATAAACAATTTTGAGAACAGATTGTAAGAATCATGGATGTTTACATAGATGACATTCTCATCAAAAGTTACAAATGGAAATATCATATCAAAGATCGTGATGAGGCCTTTTCGATCTTGAGAAGCAATTCCATGAAACTAAATCCAAATAAAATGCAGATTCGAGGTAGCATCGGGAAATTTCTTGGGCCATCTAGTAACACAGCAGGGGATCAAAGTCAACCCAGATCAAGTGAAAGCTATCATGGAGATGGTGTCACCAAAAAACCATAGGAGATACAAAGCCTGACGGGAAAATTGGCGACTCTGAACAGATTTCTTTCGAGATCGATAGACAACTACAAACCGTTCTTCACAAAACTAATAAAAAATTCCTTTGACAGTTGGGATGATCAATGTGAGGATTCTTTTAGAAAGATCAAGGAGTACTTGACAACGCTGTCGTTACTATCAAAATCGATACCTGGTGAAGGACAACTTTTGTACGTGGCCTTTGCACACGATTGTGAGTGTCATTCTAAACAGAGAAGAATAAAGAAATCAGAAACCCGTTTACTCCGTAAGCAAGATTTTAGTGCCAACCGAAGTCAGATACAAAAGGATGAAAAACTGGTATTAGCCATTGTAATTGCTGCGAGGAAGCTGAGGCCATATTTCCAAGCTCACAACATAAAAGTGTTTAGGACTCGCCTGTCAAAAGTTTTTTGCACTCACCGAAAGTGAACGGAAGAATGACAAAATGGGAAATTGAGCTTGGTCCTTCAATGAACCTAAGTCTTTGAGAATGGACTACACTACAATTGGCATCTCATCTCTAAAGGAAACCAGGGTCATGGTTCTTCAATGAACGTAAGTCCTTGAGAATGGATTGCACTACAATAGGCATTTATTCTCTAAACGAAACTGAGGCTATGGTTCATCAATGAACCTAAGTCTTTGAGAATGGATTGCACTACAATAGGAATTTGTTCTCTAAAGAAAATGTGGGCCATGGTTCTTCAATTAACCTGAGTCTTTGAAAATGGACTGCACTATAATGGGCATATGTTCTCTAAAGGAAATTGGGGCCACAGTTCTTCAATGAACCTAAAACCTAAGTCCTTGAGAAAAGACTGCACTACGATGGGCACATATTCTCTAAAGAAAACTAGGGACATGGCTATACAATGAACCTATGTCATTGATAACGAATTGCACTACGATGGACATCCGCTCTCTAAAAGAAACTAGGGGCTACAATAAGCCTTCATTCTCTAAAGGAAATTGAAGCTTAAAGCTCTACAAAATGTAAATTTTTTAAGAACGGATCAGGCTACAGAAAAGTAGTTGTTCTCCAAAGAAAATTATAGCTTAAAGTTTTGCATGTCCTTGAGAACGGATCATAGTTGCTCTTTAAAGAAAATTAAAGCTCAAAGTTTTGCAAGTCCTTGAGAATGGATCATAGTTGTTCTCAAAGGAAAATTGAAGTTAACAATTTTGCAAGTTCTTAAGAACAAGTCATAGTTGTTCTCAAAAGGAAATCAAAGTTTAAAAGAGCTATCTTTGAAAACAAGAATGCAACAGAAAAGGGTTTCAACAGAAGTGAAAAGAAAAATCCTTTCCATTGATTGAGTTGAAGTTCAAACAGGAAAGGGAAAGTGCAAGAGTGCTTAAAAGAAAAGGAAAGAGTACAAAAATTACAAAAGTCTAAGAAATAATGACCGTCTCGGGATCAACAGTAGCATCCTCAGCGGGATCAACACCCATGCCTTCAAAGGGATTGACCGCAACAGCTTGATCAACAACAACTTCAGGAGGATTGACAACCACACCCTTCGTTGAACCGTTGATTTCAGTCTGGATCTCAGGAGGTCACATGCAGAGGAGTTTTCTGGGAGGAGCCTTTGATGAACCGTCTCTATAACCCAAGCTATAGATGACGTGTTCGGCTTCATCAAAGGTTGCTTGATACTCAGCCCCCACCTTTTTTTTCTTTCTCATCCACTCCTTGAACCTTATCGAGCTCAACTGCCATCAAAGACACTTCAGCTGCTTTCAGAGATTCTGCAAGTTTGAAACTCTAAATCCTCGCGATGGCTACTTCTCAATAGTCTCCTGTAGCTCAGTCTCTATTTTCTTCGGCTGCTCAATCTTGACCTGAAGTCCAACAATGAGACCACGACTCTCAGTGATCTCATTACGAAAGTTGATCAGGGCCTGTTCACGAAGAGTGTGATTCTCTTAGAGGGCATTATGGTGAATAATGGCCTAAAGTAAGAAGAAAACAAGTGAAAATGCATAAGTATGAGCAAATGGGCAAATGAAGAAAATGAAAATTCGTAAGTAAACAGTAAAAGAAAAGGAGTTTACCCTGACTAAATCATTACTCAATGAACTGACGAGCTCACCAATGTTCATGTTGTGTGTCACCGCGATGCCCGCATCGCATAGAATGCCCGAGTGATTATGTGAGCAGATTGGACATCATCTAGAAAATTGATCAAGGAAAGAACAGGAGGAGCAGTAGTGTGACACTTCAACCTCCAAGGAACAAAGCCCTCAGTGTTTGTATGGGGGTCCGAAATGGCACTAGGAACGGACTCATGTCGGATAACCGATGGAGTTGTTGATCGAACTGAACCATCCTCATTCTGGACGAGAAGAGCAGGAGGAGTCTAGGAGGAATTGGAGGTATGCGCTCTAGGGGGCACGTCCCTACCCCTGATATCACCAACCTATTGGATCAGGTTTTTAAAGATTTGAAGAAAAATTAATAAACCACGAATGATTCATGGGCGGAATATCAGAATTTTTTCAAAACAAATATTTAATCAAATTAAATATCAAATCATTCAACGATCATAAATATTTAGATAAACGTATTGAGAAGAGATAGAAATATTTTGATATATTTTCTTGTAATGGAGAATTTATGAATTAGCGGGATCCAAATAATTGTCTCGCGTTTCTCGTTCTTGAGATTCACAGAACTTCAATGGATATTCACACCAACAACCACTCGTAGGATTCAGAAGTATATCTCGCAAGGATATTTGAATAGGAACTAAGTGTGGGCTCTCAAAACAACTGAGGAAGAAAAAATATTTTTTTCTTCTTCCTCTAGAGGGTTCGGTGGCAACAGTAGGGAGGAGGGGAGAGAAACTATTTTCTGCTATTCTAACACAGCTTAGATTAGGGTTAGGTTTGCAACCTTTTTATATTAATTATAGAATTTACCCATATACCCCTATATGATAAAATCAAAATTTACCTCCCTCACACTGCAATCTGTGATTTTTACATCTCCCCTATAGTCAAGATTATGTCCAAATTCATCAATTAAAATTGATCTCTATCAATTAATTAATTATTTTATTTTATTTACTAATTATCCAATAATTACAAAATAATAAATTAATTAATTTGAATATTAATTCTACTCTTCACTAATTTAGTGATGACACCCATCACATATGAGTTTGGAATGTATATCTTGGTCTAAAACATATTTTTGGTCCAACTGATGTTGTTTCTCATTCTTATCCTTATGAGACCAAATAGACTCACATGAATAAAGCTATGAGATTCAAATACCCGGTTAATTTCTGACTTATTTAATCCCGACATCTTACAACTCCACTATAAGTCCGATGCCAAATCAACTTTCGATTCATGCATGCTACATTTTCTGTTGATGCATATCAGTAACAAGAGCGGGATATAAAATTACCATTCTACCCTTCTAGTTATTATTTTCTTAACTCCTTTATTGACCGTGAATAAGAAATACATATTAGGGAAGTGCCTCGTACAGTTCACAATGTCTTATTCAATGACTCATGCCATCGAGTACCAGGCCTGGTTTATTTATTCACACATTCATTAATCAATCATAAGATGATATTGTTATTTTTACAATCTTACCACAAATTTCATATCTGTGAATCACGCAAATTCAACATAGTTGAATCACGATTCCAACAGTCGATGTACTGTCTGACAATTTGAACTCACTCTTTTTGCGTATCAAAGATCGCAATTAACTAGATCAAATTTTATATTTACTCTAAACTAATTTGTTACTGGTCTATTCAACATGTTCCATAACATGTTTAGGTCAACCGTTAGATTCTCCACTCTCATGCCATAAGACCTGCATCATTTGTTCAACCTAACAGTCGTAATCAGACTCGATGGCCTAATCGATCCTTAGACTGCGAATAACATTCTGAATTATTTTAGAAGAGTTTTTCTGGAAAACCCCTCTATCTTTACTCTTCTTACGTTGATAATAGTTCCAGGACTTGAGTAAATTATAAACACACTTTAATTAAAGGAAAACTTTCACTTATTCATTAAATTCAGTAATACTAAAATGTCAGAGAAATAACTAAATAATCATAAATAGTTATTACACCTTACTTTATGGACATAATTCCAACACAACTATTGTGCGGAGTCGCTTCGACATCTTTGCAGTAACAGCCTCAAAAGCTCTCCAAATTTGGGCTTCTTCTTATTCCTCTTCTTCAGAGCCCGTTGACTGTGAAGAACCCTAAACAGAAGGATGGGAAATTGAACGGAAAGATAGAATGGGGATACCTCTAGGAAGTGAAGCGGAAGTTGAAGGAGCAGATGTTGAAACAACAACAATGGGAGCAATGGCAACAAGAGCAGTGGGAGCGGGAATGAACGCAACGTCAACTTCTCTTATTGGATCAAGCTCATACCACATTCTCTCTAGGCAACGGTAAGAGGATTTATCCGTTCACTGAACACTCTTGACACAAGCGGCTTCTTGTTGTCATGTTTGCCTGCGTTACACAAAGGAAAATGAAATGTTAGTAAACAAAAATACATCAAGAAAGGAAAGAAAAATAGAAAATAAAAAGAAAAGGAGGAAGGAGCTCCGACCAAAGACTTACTAAAAACTTCACATCTCTTGGGAATCATCTAGCGCCCATCACCACTCCAATTCCCACCGACCAGGAGAACATCTTGTTTCCATCCTTTGTCCCCTTTGGGAAGATCAATTATGAGTGAGCCTCTTTTGCTCGGTCTAAGAGGCAAATAATAACTCTCTTTTTAGAATTTAACTATGTACAGGTATTGGAGTTCGGTTACGCCTAAACCTAGGTCATACCGCTTATTCATAGCCTTAAAACAGAGGACTATTCTATAAGATCTTGGGGTAAATTTAGAGGGAGTTAAACGATAAGTAGAAAAGAACTCTTAGAAGAAAGGGGAAACAGGAAACTCGAAACCTAATGCAATGTACATCGGGTGAATGGTGATTTTGTATGGAGACCTACAAAAAAATCTAGACGACTCTATCTCTCCTAGGGCACAAATGACATCAGGGGGAAAGCATCCTAGTAGATGGTCATAAACTGCCGAAACTCAAGCTCGGTCCTAACTAGGGGGACAGTGGGCTGAAAAATAGTACCATCTGCCATAACACTAAGAAACGCAAGAAATACAGAGAAGGTGGAGAAGAAATGAAGAAACTTACAAAGACTGGAGATGAGAAGTGAGGAAAAAGTGAAGACAAAGGCCTTTAAATAGGTGACAGACGCAAAGAAAAGTTTTAATTTATTTCATAAATGTTGAGAGGTATAATGAAAGGACGTTTGAGACGTTCGAGTACGAAAAGACTCGTTGAAAAGGCGTGACTAAAAAGGTTTGACAGAAACAGACTGTCACGACAACTAACAAAGAAATAAGTGACAGCTGGCGAAAAGGAGGCACGCTCTGCCAAAAGTAAGTTCAAAAACTGTGTCGCGTGTTTCCAATAAATATTTTAAGAATGGGAACGGGTGGGCGTGACGGTAAATGAAAATAGTCATTTGACAATAGGCTGATAAAAAGTTACTCGAGAACCGCATTGCAGGTTTTCAAGAAGCATGGAAACAGAAACAAGGAGATGTAACGTCAAAAAGGAAAAGGGTAATAATTACACATCGACGAATAGGATTTCGACGAGTCTAATGGAGGCCAATGAACGGTCAAATTTCCATTTTATGCATGAAAAAATCTAGACTGTATAATTGATCAAAGAATGTGATTAAATGTGAACCGTATGATCGGCCAGACATTTAATAAAAGAGTTCTGGAAAGGAATATCCTTTGGAAGTGTCTATCCCCTCCTCAAAGCTAGGGAGGAATTATTACTTTATAGTTATCATTTTTTGTGTATAAATACTAGTATGTACATTTTCAAAAATCAATCGAATACAAAAAACTTAAAGTTTTCAAGTTTTTATTCTTTTATTCTCTCTTTCTAAATTATTATTTTTATTATTCGTTCTTAATAATTTTTCTTTAACCGGAGAAATCCTTTACAGTGATATTTAATATGACATGGAATGTGTTCAAGACATGTGGTCGATTGCCAGTGATTCACCATAAAAGTGAATGTTTTGTCCAATTATTAAACATTTGTCATATTTTAATTGGTTTTTGAAGACGTCACATGATGGCTTTTAATTTATCAATGTCAGTCCATCAGTTATGACTTGGCAAGTTGTGATTAGTCCAAACTTTCTTTTCCACCATAATCAATTTTAAATTTCCAAATTAGCCCAACTGAACGAGTTAAGAAAACTTCTTAAATTTTAGAAATCACGAGGGGGGAAATAAAAACTTCGAAAACATTGGAGAATCACACTTATATTACAACCTCTCATGCCCTTTCTCCCAACGACATCTTGTCTACGCAATGCTTCATACCAACTGCGTATTCCCATAATTCATATTTTCAAAGTAAAGTTCAACTGGTTAAGGTCAATTCTTATATTGCTTTGTAGAGTATTATACTTGACTAACATTTTCACCCATATAGAAAGAAGTTCGAAACTCACCTCTGTAGCTGAATTTTACAAGGCTCTAGCTTTCTTTTCACTTTTTTGTGTCCAAGTTCTTGACGTCTAATATCTGGCAGAAAGTCCACCAATACTTAATGATTAATACACAGTAACGCAGTGAAAGAACATCTAAACACTTTACGGGTGAAAAGTAGAATCCAATACCATCTAATCCAAGATATATCAATCAAGCAGCGAAGGAAATGAAAAACGAACATGATATGGAAAACTTGCTTTTTTTTTAAAAATAGCAGTGTATTGATTCTATTTCTTTTTAAGCTGCCTCCCATTTGCCTTGCCTTTGTTCTTCATAACTTGAGTATGATTATTGACTACGGTGAATTCCAAGGAGTTCCTCTTTTCTGTGTTTCTTGTTGGCTTAAAAACTTTAGTGATTGAAGGGTCCAAGATATCACTTGAGCAGCGAAGTTTAACACCCATAGCAGTAGCCTCATCCCAAAGCTCTCTCCCCTTTTCAAATTCTCCTCCTCTACAGAACTTTGGTATGAGCACTTCATAAACTGGACTGTAACCACCCAATGAGCTTTTCTTCATTCTTTCAAACAGCTCAACTGCATAGTTTGCTCTCTCAGCTCCACATAAAATGCCAATCAAGTCATAGTAAAACTTACGATCCGGAACCAACCCTTGTCCAATCATCTCATCGACGATATTATTTCCCTTCCCAAATCTCCCAGTTAAGTACAATACCCTTGTAATGAGATAATAGCTTACCCAGTCTGGAGAACAACTGGAATTTTTCATCATCTCAAGAATTTTACAAGATTCCTTTACTCTTCTAGTCCTGCACAGACAAGAAAGCAGTATATTGTAACTAATCGAGCTTGGGTCAATCTTGTAGGATCTCATTTCCATCATCATGTTTAAAGCTTCAGGCACAAGACCTGATGGATTTCGGATAACGTTCCGCTCACAAAGGCACCGGAGGAAAGTGTATAGCAAAATAAATCAGGCATAATCCCAGCTGCCTTCATTTCTTTGACTATTCTTCGCGCTTCCTTTACATCCTTCTTCACAGACCATCCATGAAGAAGGCTCCTATAAATACTCGGCTTTATATTGGAGATCTTATTTTTATGGTGCCAAACAACCCCTTCTGCTCTTCTAGCATGTCCTTTGGCACAAAGAGCACTTATAATAGCATTAACAGTAAATGTATCATGAGGGCATTTGTACTTGTCCAAGTTCTTAAAAAGACCCAATGCCTCGTTTTCTCTCCCTATATTAACCAAAGCCTCAGAAAGAAGACCAAAAGTATGGCTTTCCAATGATCGGCCCTCCTTCCTAAGATCAGAAATCAAAATCTCCATTGCTGTATGATCCTTCTTAGCAGCAAAAACACGAATAGCATAATTGTAAACCTTGTCTTCCATATTACAATTTAATTTCTTATGTGACCACAAGAAAAACCTGAATAATCTTCTAGTGGGTGCTTCATTTTTGCAAGAATCAATAATCTGGAAAACAAGCGATGAAGTCAAAGAAACCTCTTTAAAACTATCTAGAGAAGATTCCAATTCATCTAGACCACCAAATGTGCTCGAAACAACTTTACATATCTCTTCCACATAAATGGAATGGGTCATTGTGGAATAGAGTGTAGACAATAGATGCCATTGGGTACTTAGAGAGTGTACCGGAAAGCTTTTCCATCTTACCTTTAACGGGAAGTCCAGACGCATCTTCTATCCCGCAATTCATCAAACATCTGGTGTGCATAAAAAATTAGCTAGCTTGAACATGCCGAGAGAGCGCAACAGGGAAATGAACATTCACAACTGCAACAGAATCACAGACCATCAAAATCACAATTCCCTTCTACATCTTACATCTAAAAATTTCTACCACCACCATCTGTACTCGCCAGTTGCCAAAAATGAAGGGTTTTATCTTTTCTCAACAACCGCCCACCAAATAAATTCTGAAAATAATTTAATTTTGAAACTAATTCTAAAATTACAGTAGAAATGATCACGTCAGAATGTATCTTTTATAAAGACGACTTCAAGTTGGCAAAATACGTCTTTACATGAGATACCTTTAGTGCAGGCTGAAGACGTCTTTGCAAAAGACGCCTTTAGTGCAAACGCTCCCACCTTGTAAAAATCATCAACACAACCAATAACACAAACCCAGCATTCAAAAATCATCCATCCTGCAGAATATTTTATAACTTTACCACACATTCTCAATGAAACAGCATACATTTTTAACAAATTTTATGACTTTACATTTTATATTATTCTACAAAAATCCAAATACAAAAAATATAAATCAATCACATTCCACACGGTGGTCGTCTTCTCATTCTTGTTGGGCGTCTTTCATATATTTATAGTTGAGTTACTTGTGATGATGGACATTCCTCCATAATAGTTGATGCTACACTTTCTTCCTCTGTAATAAGCGGCGGGACTTCATCCACAATCGGAGCATATTCCACAATAGGCGAGTTTGGGGCACGTCTTCTACCTCCTCCACTAGGAGCACTAGCTCGTCCTCATCTACGCCGTTGAGGTTGATGAAATGGTTCAGAAGTAGAACCAAGTTGAGTCACTGACTCACCTCCAAATGTATAAAAGACCGGCGGCGTGTATGGCTCTTGCTGAGACATAAATGGTTCGTCTCGAGGCATGTGTAATTCTTGTTGACTTCTTTGAGATGAGTTGTGCACTCCATGCCTTCAGGACAAAAGAGCTTGATAAGCCGCATTCACTTGTCTTATTGCTTGTGCGGTTGTTTCACACATTACGGATTCGAGGCATTATCCAAGACGGTTCAGTATCATCAAATGTCAAATTATTAATATTGTCCAGACTCTCTGTCTGAATAGATAAAAAAACATTATATAAGTTACTTATTAAATGACCATATAAGCCTCATTAATTACATAAATTAATAAAAAAATATTACCATTAAATCATATAACGCTCATTGTTGAGTTATGTATCGCCGTGTGATTCTCTGATACCATAACATGTATGAGTTGTCATATCCATGTTCATCCACGTGCCCCTCAGCAATGTCTGTCATACGCTCATCCCATCTCTCAATGTATGCCTGATGTTGGATGCCCCAATTTAGTTCATTTCTCCCCCTTAAGTCTATGTCATGCAACCGTCTTTCGGTATCACATGACTCGGGCACACGTTGAATCATACCGAATTATTTTAGATTACGATCTGGTTAATGCCATTCCATTATATGAAAGAAAATGAGGGGAGAGACAGACCACCATATATCTCCGTGCATGATGCAGTATTCAGGAAATGTATGGATAATATCATTATAAAGTTGTCATATAACCTATAAAAATCATATTATAAATAATATGAAAAAACCTGAGTATTACCTATGTTATAAGTAAAAAGCATAGTATTACCTGATCTGGAGTTTGTCTATCTAATGCAAATTGATACACTTCAAGAACATGTGTGGAGCTCTCTGTGAGACTAAAAACATCTCTCCATCTATAAGATATATTGCACAGTTAAATACATGTAAATGATAACATACATATATAATAATCAAATGAGTTGACATATCGTATACCCAAAGGAGGAGGTGGCATTAGAAGTCCATCTTCCCTGACATTATCATGTCTCGCCCGTTGCAACCTCACTGGTGCCAAATATAAAAATCGGTCTCATGCCCATAATTGCAATGATACTAGTGGGCCAACAATATCAGAAGCATTTTTATGGCTGGCTTTGCACATCTCCCTATACAACCATGCAAGGCAGGCACTACCCCAACTATACTGACCAGCCTCAGCAAAATCTTCTAGTAAAGGTAAGAACATCAAATGCACCTTAATGTTTGACTTATCATAAAAAATGGTACCTCCGATAAGTTACACATAAATCTCAACCAAAGTCGTAACTGGTAACATATGCACGTGCATAACGTTGCACATAAAGCTCGTTATCATCATCAAATAATGGGGTAAGTCAACTTATTTGATTGTCCTCCATTACGAGAAGGACAATTTCGACAAACGTTGCACATTTGAAGATTGTCCCCCATTACGAGAAGGACAATTTCGATGATTATGTGCCTCTTGTCGACAAAGTCCACATATACTATAAGTACTTGGATCTCTCTAATCCATCTCATTTCGTATACGGGTTGACTTGGGTCTACATTTCTCCCGCGCCCTAGTTCTATCAGGGTGCACTATTGGAAAGTTAGGAACTTCCCAATAATGTTCATGTGGAAGATGGTTGAACTGTGGTTTATAACACTCAGCAAGCCCTGACCAGCAGTAATAATGTTCAATGAATTGAAAACTATTAATACGAGCATGTGCGCACACTGCTAACAAATGGAAACATGAGAGACCAAATGATTGCAACTTGTTACAAGTACATGTTCGTTCCTTAAATTCACATACTGTCTGTTTCATCCTTTGTACATGTGATTCTGATGTTGACCAGTAAGAACCTTAAACCTCTAATTAGCACGGTCAAAAATTGTGATCTCATGTGAACTAGCTCTGGCTTCCCAAGCTTTCATCTTCTCAACAGTATTAGAAGTAAACAACTCACCTTGTAGTAAGTCATCTCTAGCTTCACTTCTCTGATTTTCAAACCAATTCACACTGCGATAAAATGTAAGCTCAACTAAAGTCGTAACTGGTAACATTTGAACTCCCTTTAGTACACCGTTAAAGGATTCTGCAATGTTTGTTATCATCCAACCATATCGTCATCTACCATCGAATGTTAGAGTCAATTTTTCCTTTTCAATATTATCAAAGAAGTGCACACACCGACTGTTTATTTTCTTCATTTCAACCATGTAGAGTTCAAACTTTCTCTGCTGATGTTACATTCCCACTCTAAATACTAAATTTTTTAGAGCCTCGTTCTTGTATTTGTCATTAAAGTTATTCGTAACATGCCTCAAACAATATCGATGATGGCCTAATGGTTCTGACCACCCAAGTTGCTAATTATGTGTTGCAGCTTTTATACCAGCATGTCGATTAGATATTAACACAAGTCTCTCCTCCTGCATAACGTAACGCCTTAAGCAATACAAAAACCATGACCAACTATCTATGGTTTTCTCATTAACTATAGCATAAGCAATTGGAAAAATACGTCTGTTTGAATCAACCGGCATGGAAATCAACAACGTAGGCTTATACTTGCCATATAAAAATGTGCCATCAATTTGAATGACTGGTCTACAATATTTGAATCTTTCTATAGCAACAGGAAAAGACCAGAACACATATTCGAATATCATATTACCTAGTTCACTGATGTTATGTGTTTTCCATTGAACTATAGTCTCAGGATTCGACTTCACAAGCATATTCAACAATATTGGTAGTTGCTGGTAAGATTGATCACAATCACCAAATAGTTGAATGACCCAGCACCAAGAGTAAGTGGGAACGATAAACTATGTCCAAGTACAAATATAGACAGTCAATTGACAAGGCTTCACATAATGTATTATATCGTTCGTTAAAACTAATCTTCTTATGAATTACAAGTTCCCTCATTAAAGGTTGATCATAAGAAACTCCATTTGCACCACCGATTACGATATTACCATTCATGTAACATAAAACTAGCATAGGCATTTCCCCCATTTATCAACCTACTAAACAATACACAACAATTTCAGAACTAGATCTAAAAATTCTACAAATTAATCTACAAATTCAAAGTTAATAACTATAATTTCATAATATAGCAACCCATTCATGAATAAAATCTCACAAATTAAGAGTTCAAACATCACATAATTGAGAAAATGCATCTAAAATTGAATAATTCCAAGATTTCAAAAACCCAAAACACATTAAAAATTTAGGGTTTGAGAGAGATTAAAGAGAGATATTAGAAAATTAATGACCTATATCCATACAACATTCATAAAAAATGAATAATTTCAAGATTTGAAGAAAAAATTTAAGAGATCAAAGGAGTTAGAAATATGCATAGGATTTGAGAAGTTTTTGCTAGTAATTTGTGAGATTGAAATTTTTTTTTGTGAATGAGAGTGCGATAAGAGTGAGAGGGTGCAATACCGGAGAAATTATAGTAAAATCCGGCCACAATCGATGACGAACAGCGGCGGGCTGAGGGGTTTCTTCTGCTCGCTGGTGTTTTCTTTGCCGAAGCAACTCTCTGCTTTCTGTCGTGTATGTATGCAAGGAATATAAAGGTATCGTTGAATGCGTCTCTTACAAAAGACGCCTTCTACTTGACCTCATTTGCGGCAGCACGAAGACGTCTTTGCAAAAGACGACTTCGTCTTAGCTGTACATTTTCACCTTACTTTTGGAATTTGTTTCATAAATACAGTATTTTAATTATTATTTTTCAATATACTGTAGAATACTTAAAAATCCCCCAAAACAAAACTTGTAGACAAGTTTGACAGTAGCTAGATCTTGAAGTTTTAAGCAAGTTACAAACAGGTTTGAAAGTTAAAATAAGAATGCCAGTACTTTTCTGATCATTGTTGCCAATTGATACGAAGTGTTCCCAAATTCGAGTTGGAAACTTGGAAGAAGGCAAATATTTAACAGTTCAGTTGTTTGTAATTCTATACATTTTTCACACTTTTTTAAGATTTTTATATTCCTTTCTCAAAATTCAAAATTATACACCTCTAGTCCACCACAGTCAACATCAAGTCAAATTAACTTTCTCTTTTCTCATCATTTATTTCCCTTCCACATGCAAAATTCACATCAACCTATACCCACTCCCCTACACTCTAAATTCTCCTTCTTCTATTCAACAAAACGACATTCTTCTTCTTCCCTTCTTATACTTATCTTCGTTTCCAACCAGACTAAGCGATGGTGGCGATGGATTCAACGGTTTGACCATTTTCACTGAAGCTTTGGAGTACTGTAATCGGCGTCGATTTGTAAATTTTAGTGTTCATTGGAGGCGGAGTTGAGGGCAAAGGAGCTCTTCGAAATCGACCATGGCTGATGAGGGGTTCAAGATTGATTATTTTGTGGATGGTGTCAATTTTTGTATCTAAATTGCTCACTAACAAGAGATAAAAATGATTACTTGAAATATTCAAGTAGTATTTTTTTACTACTTGAACCTTTCAAGTAATCATATGCTCTCTGTATAAATCATTGCATGAAACAAAATGACTACTTGAAGGGTTCAAGTAGTCATAAAACACTACTTGAACCCTTCAAGTAGTTACATGTCTCTATATAAAACTTAAGAGAACAAATAATTTGACTACTCGAACCCTTCAAGTAGTTAGTTTGATTCCTGCAATCAATTTTTCAGTGAGCATGTGACTACTTGAAAGGTTCAAGTAGTCATTATTTACAACTTCAACCATTCAAGTAGTTTTTTCTCTTGAAAATTGTTGTCCAGTAAGCTCGCCACTACTTAAAGGGTTCAAGTAGTGATGTGGACGGTGCAGTTTTAGAATTTCTAAAACAAATGGATCGTGGCACGCGTAGGCCAACTTTCAGATGGTATAACTTTTAACTCGGGTGAAACCACGTGACCCGTAAGATATCAAGTCTAACCTTATTCAGAGATCTATATGTGCAACAGGAGTTCGGGTCCAACAATATTGTTTTAAGCACTTTCGAAGGCCCGAAAGTTGTTTCGGTCGTACTTTTAGGCTTTTTCATAATTTCCATCTCTTTTAATTTTAGAGTTCTTTTAGAGCGGTATAAATTCACCTTATTCGGTTGTTTAGACACTTTTAATAATTTAATGAGGAAATTATTCTCCTTTCATGAGGAAAAAAATTACTTGAATGATTTAAGTAGTAAAAAATTTCTACTTGAACCCTTCAAGTAGTGACGAGCTTATTGGACAACAAATTTCAAGAGAAAAATTACTTGAAGGGTTCAAGTAGTAATTAACTAAAAAATATTTTTTCAAATAAAAACGTCATTCTCGATTATTATTAAATAAAAACAAGTAATTATTTTTTTTGTACAGAGAGTGTGTGACTGACAAAAAAGTCACTTGAACTCTTCAAATAGTCACCT
The DNA here is from genome assembly GCA_003255025.1 of Datisca glomerata. NCBI lineage: Eukaryota > Viridiplantae > Streptophyta > Magnoliopsida > Cucurbitales > Datiscaceae > Datisca > Datisca glomerata. The sequence continues at coordinate 1,037 of QANY01004943.1, read as the reverse complement.
AGTATATAGGTAATTGACTGACAAAAAAATAATTACTTGAACCCCTTTCAAGTAGTCATAAAAAAACTATTTGAACACTTTAAGTGATAAAAAACTTAGTTGAAAAATAAAGAAGAATAATAATAAAATATTATTAAATTGAACCCTTCAAGTAATTATTTTAATTCATGCAGTGATTTATATTTAGCTAGTGGTGCATTTCTAATTTTTAATTTAACTTGGTTTTATTATTTTTTTATAATGCCTTGCGATATTTTTAATATATTACTTGAAGATGATCATTTATGTTTTAAATTATTAAATTTTTATATACATTTACATATTATTTATGATTTGACATATAAATGTTTATGAGGTTTCCAATAATTTTTAATCTATTTCAAGAAAGACGTTACAATATTTACAAGGTAAATACTTATTTAATTAAATTACTTACTTTAAAAAATTGTTTAATTAAATCTCAATCTCAACGTAATTTAAGGATCATTTATTATATACAATGATAATAAATATATTAATATATTAATAACTCATTAATTAATTTATTATTCCATTGTCAACTAATAATTAATAATAATATAATAATAAAATATAAATTAATTTATGGAAGGTGTTTTAGGAATTTAATTATTTTAGTTGGATAAATGTGTCTAAAAATATTTCACCCTAAGCCTTTATAATAAAATATGAATTAATTAATAGAAGATGTTTGTAGAATTTAATTAATTGAGTTGATAAATAAGTATAAAAATATTTCTATCCCTAAGTCCCATAACTATTAAGGGTTATTTGTAATTCTATATATTTTCCACATTGTCTAAGGATTTTTACACCCATTTCTCAAAATTCAAATTCTACACCTTTGGTACATCACAATCAATACCAAGTCAAATTAACTTTCTCTTTCTTTATCATTTATTTCCTTCCCCATGTAAAAATCACATCAACATATACACATTCCCCCACACTCTAAGCTCTCCTTCTTCTATTCAACAAAATGTCCTCCTGCTCCTCCTCCTCCTGCTCCTCCTGCTCCT
>QANY01004926.1:271500-331681 GCA_003255025.1 Datisca glomerata | reverse complement strand
CCCGCCCCATTCCACTACCCCCTCTCTCTCTCAAACATAAGGACTTCTTTGCTTGTTGTAGATAATGAACTGGATAAAACGGAAATTGTTTGACCGGTTATATAGCTTCCTCTTTTCCTTTTAACTATATATATATATATGTGATACAAACTTGGGCTTACCAACACGCACCCAGTCATGTGAGGAGGCAAAACATTGTAGGTTTAGTCAGGTCAGATAACAAAATAACTTACACTGAGCACGTCTGTCAACGTTTTACAGGGGTCAATGGTCTTAACGCAATCTCTACTCAACAGACCTTACCCAGACGCGACTTGGGTGACGTCCCACTCAGTGTTCATTGATTGTTTCCTGACCTTACTGTAGTACAGTGAGTACTTTCTCAACCATAACAGATACATATTGAGTGCCTTAGGCTAGCAATAGGATCGTGATTAGTAGAGTTTATAGTCATGGTTATACACGGTTTACATTCAGCGAAAATCAGATTCCTCATGGTATTTATGAATCCACCATAAACAGAAGGCCAACGAGCCCAACCGCAAGTGACATGCAATTCAACATTTAGATGGATTTTACACCCAATAGCATGTTAAGACAAAGTCTTCACCAGGATTTTATGCAACCAAAATATAAGGATTTCAGAAATTGGTATTTTGCTAACCATAATCCTCAACAGCTCTTAGATCTTAAGAACCTGTATTACTTCCAATTAGAACAAGATCAATACCTTCAGTCTTTTCCTGAATGGTATTACTTACCAGCTCACTCAAAGAGTCAAAATAAAATATGACCAACAGTTACAAGTTCTCACCAATATACGGAAAACTTGGATAACCACAACTGGTAGAACTTACCATGCTATTTATCCACCACCTTTATCCTTAGAACTTGCTCCAGGATAAGGTAACCAAAAACCATTGGTCATTAACCCCTATACTGGGGTGCCAGATAAGACCAACCATCAGGATATTGTTAAGGTAAAAGATATTGTACCCGTAACCAAACAGAACAATTACACCAACCTCTTCCTTCAAACTGTAGGAACACAGTTAACTAGGATTGAGGAACAAGTTTCTCAAATCCAGGAGATCCAATCTAAAACTTCTCCTACAAACAAACCTAAATTCACAATTGAACCAGTAACGCTTAAACCTCCTTTAGATGTTCAGAATTTTAAATTAAAATCTAGTAAGAAGAAGGAAGATTTCATGGAAACCATCATGGATAAGATCAAGAACCTGAAAATCTCTACACCTGATAAGACCACACTGTAATCATCTTCAGGACAGTTAAACATGATGAATCAAGATGAACCATCTCATCCTGAAGAACCTGAAGAGTATTCCCTCTCTCAAATCTTAGATATTCAAAAGAATTTTGATGATTCCATCAATAAACTCTCTTCTAACTATTCCAAAAGACCTACTACCCGTACAACTTTAACTGGACCAAGTAGGTATTATTATCCCAGACCTACTCCCCAAGATATCTTATATGAAGAAGACTAACTTCATTCTCAGAAATCTTACCATGGGAAAACCATCTACGAATGGAACATAGATGGCAAAACAGAATATCAGGTCTCCGAGACCATTCATCAAATGATTATGTACTCTTCTGTGTGTAAACATAATGAGAATACAGATCACCAGATCTGCAGGTTCCTGGTCAATGGTTTCACAGGAATACTGAAAGGCTGGTGGGACAATTGTCTCACTGAAAGTCAACGCCAAGAAATTTTAGACTCTTTCAAAATACATATTGACCCAATTACTGATACTCATACCAAAACTGAAGATGTCTGTTATACCCAGGCCCAATCCATTATTCACCATTTCCTTGGCCCAGGAATTGTCAATACTGATAGGCACAGAGAACTTCTCCAAAACCTGAGATGCCATTTTCTGAATCACTTCAGATGGTATAAATATGTCTTTCTTATGAAAGTCATGCAGAGAAGTGATGCAAACAATGAACATTGGAATAAGTTCATTGATGGCCTCCCAAGTCTTTTTGCTGAAAGAGTAAGAAGAAAACTCTGAGATAAGCATGATCAAATGGATATTCCTTATGATCAATATACTTATGGACATCTCATTGCCCTAGTAATAGAAGAAGGACTAGGATTATGCAATGATATGAAACTTCAACATATGATGAAGAGTCAGAATCTTGACAACAGAAAAGAATTAGGTGAATTTTGTGATCAATTTGCCTATGATACAAAAATCCATTATCCAACCAATTCTTCCTCATCCAAGCCTCCTAGGATTTCCTCCAAGCATCCTAAACCGCATAAAAAATACTTTTACAAAAAGAAATTTAGACATAAAGAAACCAAATATAGATCTCAACCATGTCAGAAGTATCATAACAGCAAAGTGAAAGCCATTTGTTATAAGTGTGGCTTAACTGGACATTTTACCAACAAATGCGGATCTAAGTTCAAAAGAAAACTTCATGAGTTAACTCTTGATGAAGAAACCCAACAAAAGATTCTAAATTGCCTCTCTGATGATAGTTCTACGACCAACTCAGATGATGACGTTGCATATATTTCTGCATCTGAATCTGATTCTTCTGTCACATCTGAACAACCTGATAAACCTTGCTGCAGCTCTAAGAACTGCAATGCCATAACAGAAACCAATTATTGGAAGGCAATAGTTAAGATGAACGGTTTAAATCTGAAAGGACCAGGTCTAAATGTTTTAACTGACACTCAACGATCTCTTCTTGCCACTGCTGATCAAATTACTGATTCAGAAATGAAACTCAAGTTTTTAGAAACTTGCTACAAAGAATATTCCACTCCTGAGATCAAACCTGTAGAAAATTACAGTATGAAAGAATTATTAAACCGTATTCAACAGGATTATATACCTCATAAACCCGTAACTATTTCTGATCTGAAAATGGAAATTAATGTTATTAAATCTGACATCCAACAGTTAAAGACTGTACATCAAATCTTTTCTCAAGAACTGAATCTCTTCAAACAGTCTACAGCCAAAGAGAAAGCCCCTGTAGTCTTCCCAGACCTGCCTTCACCAGATTAGCCAGGTCAAAGTCAAGGTCAACCTTTGACTTCACCAGATCAGCCATCTCCTAGTCAAAGTCAAAGTCAAACTTTGACTTCCCCAGATCAGCCTTGTCAGATCTCACCAGATCAGATGAAAGAAAATAATCCGTACCTTTTCCTTCTAAACCAAGTCACCTTTCAGAAATGGTATACAAAGATTACCTTAGTAATCAAACCTGATTTCCTCATTACTGACGCCATTGTCTTAGTAGATAGTGGTGCAGATATGAACTGTATTCATGAAGGATTAATCCCTTTAAAATATTTTCATACAACCACTCAATCTCTCACAAGCACCAGTGGGAATTCTATGAGAATCCAGTACAAAATACCCGAAGCACTTATCTGCAAACAGGGAGTTTGCATACCTGCTTCATTTTTGCTCATTAAGAATATGACACAAAGTATTATATTAGGCAATCCTTTCCTTAATTCAATTATGCCTATTACCAGAATTGATACCTCTGGTATCCATACAGTTGTTGATACAATTGACTTCTCCTTTGAATTCATCACCAAACCGTATACTAAAGAAGTAGATATCATCAGACATCTGATTGATAATAAGACCAATCAGATTAATTTATTACAAAAAGAAATACACTTTGACTATTGACCAACGCATTCAACAACCCTCAATACAAAAGTGAATTCACGCTATTCTTCATGAATTCCAATCTGAAACTTGTAGTGATATCCCTAATGCCTTTTGGGATAGAAAGAAACACATTATCTCTTTGCCATATCAGCCTGACTTCAATGAGAAGAATATTCCTACCAAATCAAGACCTAGCCAAATGAAAAAGGAATATTTAGAACTCTGCAAAACTGACATTGAATCTTTGTTAACAAAGAAATTAATTAGACCCAGTAAATCTCCTTGGAGTTGTACTGGTTTCTATGTAAACAAAAATGCTGAAATAGAAAGAGGATCACCTAGATTAGTGATCAATTATAAACCATTAAATGATGCATTACAATGGATCAGATATCCGATTCTGAATAAAAAAGATCTTCTTGATAGACTTTATGATTCTGTGATCTTTTCAAAATTTGATCTGAAATCTGGATTCTGGCAAATTCAAATAGCTGAAGCTGACAGGTATAAAACTGCCTTTACTGTACCTTTTGGCCATTTTGAATGGAATGTTTTACCATTTGGTGTTAAAAATGGTCCATCTGAATTCCAGCATATCATGAATGATATTTTTAATGCTTACACTGCATTTATTATCTGTTACATTGATGATGTCTTAATCTTCTCATCATCCATAGACCAGCATTTTAAATATCTTAATATTCTTAAGAATGTGATTATCCGAAATGGTTTAGTATTATTTGCTACTAAAATGAAATTATTTCAAACAACAGTTAGATTCTTAGGCCATAACATTTCTAATGGCACTATTATCCCTATTAACCGTAGTATAGATTTTGCATCTAAATTTCCAGATGAAATAAAAGATAAAACACAATTACAACGCTTTCTAGGCAGTTTGAATTATATCCGTGACTTTTATCCCCAATTAGCTCAGGACACTGCTCTGTTAAATCAGAGACTTCAAAAGAAACCTATACCTTGGACACCAGATCTTACCTTAGCTGTTAAAAATATAAAAGCTAAAATTCAACAATTACACTGTTTAGTTTTACCACATCCGACATGGAATAAAATTGTAGGAACTGATGCCTCTAACCTAGGTTATGGAGGTATTTTAAAACAGTTAAATCCCTAAACTCATAGAGAAGAATTATTAAGATTCACCTCTGGTACCTGGAAAGGACCAGCAAAAAATTATCCAACAATTAAACAAGAATGTTTAGCCATTGTGAAATGTGTATTAAAATTTCAAGATGATCTATTAAATCAACATTTTCTTATCCGTGTTGACTGCTCTGCTGCAAAACAGATTTTCAAAAAAGATGTTCAAAATCTTGCATCAAAACAAATATTTGCATCATGACAGAGTATTTTATCTATATTTGATTTTGCTATTGAATACATTAAGGGTGAACAGAATTCTCTTACTGATTTTCTAACCCGTGAATATTTACAGGGAAAATTCAATCATGAATAACCGAGGAAGAGGCCGCAGCTCTCGTGGGCGCGGACGTGGCAAAACCAATCTGCAATATCCGAATGGTGGGATTTTCTGGCCTTCAGAATTCCCCAGTGTTCAAGAGGCTACTCGCAAGAGTATAAAAGAAGTTATCTTGACACCAGAACAGTACATTCTTAACCGAATTTCTTAGGAAATAATCCTCATTATTGAACCGAATGAAAAATGGATGGAAGATCCATGGGAGATAAAAAACCGTTATCTCTCACACAACAGTATCCAACCAGATTTGAACACTATAGATACATTTATGAAGTTATAGTAGTTCAATCTGAGAGCATGGAAATAAGACATACATTCCACGACTCTAACCGAAATACCAGCCCAATTACTTTTAATAAGGCTGTCATCAGAAATTTCATCTCCATTAATCAATGGGGTCTACATCTCCATACTACCAAAACTATGGAGATACACCAGAAAACTATTAAATACAGTTATTGGGATTATATAGAATCCTTTACCAATACATTTTATTATCAAAATCCGATAAGAAACCACACATGGTTTATCCGTATTTGTCCTGAGGTATTAGACGCAGGATTACCAAATTGGTTCCTCCTTTGGTGGGATAAATTTGGCCTTACGTTTGATACTTTACCAGAAATCTTAAAAACTGAGTTTAAAGAATGGCATTCACAATATGCCCTAATCCAGAAAAATAGTACTGTATCCAAAGCTTTAGTACATTTTATCATCCGTTTTAATATCCCATGGATTTGGAAATGAGATCTGAAATGTGAATACCAGAATGGAATACCCATGTTAAAACGTATCTTTTTTACTAAATGGTGGGACAAAGGCATGAATCCTCACCTACCTGAATTAATTAAACTGATCAAAACTCATGCACAAGCATGTTATGAATCAATCCCAAAACCTGTACCAGTACCAACGAGCAATCCATTCTTAAATGCTCAAAACATGATTAAACAGCAATTCCCCCAAATTAGTGAACAAGAATTAGCCATAAAAAATATGGCTTTTGTCAAAAACCAGTTCCTCCATGTTTTTGGATCTGACACAACCTCTATGGCCACCTCTAGTACCAATCCGAGTCCACAGAGGCCATTATCCATATCACCTCCTCCTGAACCAACCACTGATCTAAGTCTAGACATCATTCAGCATAATGCCTTCGGCATCCTTGCTTGCGAGAGTCAAGACCCCAATGACGACTTACCTGACCTGACACCACCAGATATGACAACCGTAGTAGACCCACCAGAGCCTACCATTGCTGACTTCTAGGACTCCTTAGCGTTTATTATTTCTGACCAGCTCGAAAAGGACAAAGACCAGAAAGGGAAAGGCTAACTCAATTAAGCTCATCCGACCAGCTGTCACACACAAAAAAAGAAGCAGACAAAGGTTTACACAGTAACCTTGCCACATCCGAACACGTGGACGATGTTTAGCACACCAGACTATTCTACTAATCATCTACGCATAGAATAATGTTGTATAGTTACTTTAAGCTTGAGTTAAGTTACTTTTTACTATTTTACTCTAGTTAAGTTACTTTTATGTATTATAAAAGGGCCTCTCATCCTTGTTGAGAAAAAAAGAAGCTTTTCTTTTATGTGAAATAGAATGCTCATGAGTTGAGCTCTTAAGTTTGCCTTACTATTCTCTCTCTACCTCCTCTCATATTTCTGTTCTGATCACACCTGCACTTATATACTGCTGTTACACTCAGGAGCTCCAGTGCTTCCTTACCGTAAGTCTCTTCTTTCCCCATATTCTCTGTTCATGAGACTATGTATGTATTAATGTAAACCGTGTATAACCATGACTATAAACTCTAGTAATCATGATCCTGTTGCTAGCCCAAGGCACTCAATATGTATCTGTTATGGTTGAGGAAGTACTCACTGTACTACAGTAAGTTCAGGAAACAATCAATGAACACTGAATGGGACGTCACCCAAGTCGCGTTTGGGTAAGGTCTGTTGAGCATAGATTGCGTTAAGACCGTTGACCCCTGTAAAACGTTGACAGACGTGCTCAATGTAAGTTATTTTGTTATCTGACCTGACTGAACCTACAGTGTTTTGCCTCCTCACATGATATATATTAATTTGGTTAGGTTTCCTTTCAGTTCAGTTATTGTACTGATTCTGCTAATGCCTTTTGCATTTGTTTCAGTCAAGGAAGTGCTGTTCTGGACATTACTTCTGGTGGAAATATAACTGTAAGTAGTTACGAGGATTGTAAAGGTGGAGTGGAGTGCATTCAAATCCGCCCTTTCTCCCATCGTCTTGAGTATTCTGTCGATGGAGTGCCATTTAATTCACTTTCTTATCCATTGTATAATCCTAATGCCTATTTTATTTCCTAATATACTAAGATTACCAGCAAACCAAATTTAAAAAGTTTGATTGAAAATAAATATCTGGTCTTACAAATTTGAAGTTCTGGTTTGTTGATTGTTTTGGGTAATATCTGATTAGAAAATTGACCCTGGAAAAAAGGACAGTGAGCTGACGTAGGTGGTGCTAATTATGGAATGCAAGTTTTAGAATATTTTAAATGCACTGTTTAGGAAAATCTCAGCAGTTTTGAATTATCCTCTTTTGCAGGACTACTTCCAATCGAATTACAAATTTATGGATCTTTCTCCACATGTTTTGATTCCCATGCATGGAAGAATAAATCTATGGCCAAAACATATTCTTTGCGAATATCTCAAGTATGTAAAAGCCATTAACAAAGAATAAGTGGAAATGCCTCTAACATTCCCTCTTAGTTACAAATACTTGATTTTTGGTGTACGCCACCACATCTGTTTTTATTTAATTTGATTATTATATAAAATAAAAACCGTGACTGTTGTAAGCGAAGACATTATCCTTGCTAAAAGTTCTAAGAACTTCATATTAAAAGGTTCACCTTCTCGATCATTTATTTATTATGGTATCCACTTTAAATTAAGATTGGCATTTTCTTCGCATGCCTAACTTGACCTTCTTGCATTACAAAATGCAAGGATTTTTAGGAGATTTAATGAACTGAATCCTGAATGAGAAAATGTCTGATTTTCAGGAACCGTAGAACTAGAGAAGCTTCAATTTTGAAAGCAATAGAAACTGGGGCAGAGACATTGTTTGACATAGTTGCAAATGTATATTCTGGAGTTCACCGCAATTTTTGGATTCTTGCCTCATCAAATGTGAGGCTTCATGTTGATCATTTAGCTGAACAAGACAAGTTACCTAAGGTAATCGCTGACATATTTTCATTTTTAATAATTAAGCCGTATAATATTTAATCTTACAAAATAGTTTTTTAGGTGATGCATGACTTCTGTATTTCTGCACTTTTAGGGCTCTTTTTAGTTTGGTTCTAAAGCGTTAGGTGGTTAAGAATGGTTGGTTTAGGACTTGAAGGTAGGAATATAGGGATTTTTGGTTAAGAGAGGTAAAATCTTTTAGTTAAAAAGAAGGAAGAGAATGAAATTAGGCAAGATGTGAACAGAAATCACCTACGTCTCCGTAGCAATCACCCTTTTGAAGAAGGCAATCAATACTCCTCAAATTACTTTAATAGTTTCTAGATATTTGAAAGACTACAGTAGTTTACAAGCTTCTATTGAAAGAAAATAGCAATTAACAAATGAGAATCTGACTAACTTATTCCCTAATGAGATAAGGAAAATTTTGAAATCCTTCTCTTGTAAATGAGGAAACTACTATAAGTTCTACCCAAGGTAAAATTAGAAAGTGACTAAAGTTACACAATGAACAAATTAGGAAAATACTCAATGTCCTTAGCTTTTGTGAAATTTTATTCTGGGGGTTGTTTGTATGGATATTTAAAAAGCCTATGTCAACCATGTGATCTGGATTTCCTTTTTTTTTTTCCGGACAGAATGAGTTTGGGGTACCTAGAGAGTTTCATCTCGTTAGTTAGATACTCTGTTTTGGTCAATGGTGCAACCGGAGGTTTCTTTGCTTCCTCGAAAGGTCTTAAACTGGAGGTTCTTTGTCCCCATGCTTTTCCTTTCCCATTTTGATGATGGATATAGCAATATTCTTGAACAAATAAACTTCAGATGAACTGTAACTGGGTTTAATAAGAATAATGGGAGGTTGGACGCATTTAGATATCTTGACACAAGACTGTTTAAGGCTGTAAACAAGACAGAACAATGACTTGAAGAAACTTGCAGATCAAACCGTATCCAATCACTCCTTGGCAATCCCACTTTGGTAGAAGGCAATGGCACCCTGCAAAGATACCTGCTAAATTTCTTAAATATTGCATAAATGTTTGGAAGTCTACGTTGGCTTATGTATGCTTCTGAAGCTTGCTGAAGTTCTCTTATAGAAGAATAACTAATGAAATAGTAAGTAAACGAATAAGTAATGACTTAAATACTATTATAGCCTCCTCCTCTTCTAGCCCATTTTGTGCAGCAATGTTTTGTCGAAACACCTGCAAATCATCAAGGAAATATCGGCAAACTGTCAATTAAATTGAATATTCAAGATTGGGTGTCCCTGAAATATCGATTTTTCGCCAAAACGTCCACATGCCAGTTATACCAAAGACTATCGGTGTCAGAATTCTCGGACAACTAGAAAATCAATGATCTTTTCCTCTTTGATAACAATTCATTATTCTCAATGTGGTTAATCAGGCCAGAATAAGTAAGCTGCATGGAAAACGTCAGTTAAAAGCTTACAACTAATGAACTAGCGTTTCACCCTGTTTTATAGAGATTTTGGAGCAATTGTGCACTTAGTGAAAGATGCTTTATTGAAGTTCGTCTTAATTGATACATTTAGAATGTGCAGGGTTTTTCCCTAGAAAAATTCAATTGCAGCTTGGTTTCATTTGCTGACATGGTGGCCAAAGTTCAGCCCAATTGAGGAGCACTGCTGTGTGGTCCACTAACCACCTATCTTACGTTAGGTGGGAGACCACTTCACTTGCGGATGGTCTTACAGATTATAGTTCTCTATGAAGTTCATTCGATTATTCAACTATAAATGGTTACTGAAATTTTAATCCTCTGTTATTGCTGCTAGTCTATTTTATCGTTCAAGTTTGGAGCTGACTAAACTCTGTGTTTGCTTCTGGAAATTTTCAATTCACAAGTTCAAAAAGAGTTGTGGAGTGCTATTTATATCTCGATGGATGTGGGCCTACCTATTTAGTAACCTCAGTATGAAGTGTCAGAAGCTAGATATCTGCCAACTTCTTGTTTCAGTAACAGTGATCGGTATTGTACCTGATGAAATATAAGCTTTAGTTCTAAAAAAGACAGTATAAAGCTGTACGCCACTGGACATTGGGAATATGTAGATATTTGGATCTGGATTCTTTGCACTAACGGCAGGAGTGCAATTTGCACAATCTTGACCGTCCACTTTGTATTTTGTCTGGTCCAACCTGGTCTGATGGTCCAGATTAAACCTATTGCTCTCAGCCATTCTGTTCAGAAAGGCAAAATATATAGTTGCTAGATGTCTGATGTAATGAGTCCTGCTGAAAAAGGGGATATTTATGAATTCTGGTACACATTTTACATAATAAATTGATTCGAGATTTCACCTCCATTTTAGTGAGATGAAAACTATTGACATGATTGGAAGGGTTATTTCTATTGTGCATAGCTGAATCACTATCCTTTAGGGAGGAGGGTGGAATTGTCATTCATTAACTCGACTGGTTTCCAATATGATTATTGTATTAGAGTCCTTCCTAGATAGTTAATATCACAAGTACCTCTACATTTTACTCCAAAATCAATTTATCCTTTTAAATTATTTTTCCTTCCTAATTGGCCTCCAACTTTCTTCATCCATCAACTTACCTCCTCTGACCGTCAAATGATTGTTAAATGATCACATGTACGGTATATGTTTATTTTTTTTCTAATTTTACCCGTTTATTCAAAATCATGTTTAAATCATCCAAATTACAAAGTAATGAACTTGCCCTTTCCATAGGAGAGTTCATCACTGGTAAAAAGTGAGGATCTTGCCTCTTTAAGAGGAACATGTCGCTTGAAGAGGCGAGTTTCGTATTGATATAAAATAGAGGAACATAGTTGATGCGGGGAGAAGGGAAAAGAGAAAAGGGTTTAGAAGCTTTGATAGTGAGATTCAAATTCACATACAAAAAATAAAAAATACAATTATGACAAAAGTGCATGCAAAAATTAAACTAGTTTTTGGTGGTTATCTTTCCAAAACTAAAAAGTAATTCATCGAATAACATCGAAATAACTCCTAATAAATTCACGTAACTAAGGAAGAAAAAGGGGAAGTAGACAAATCAACAGTGAACACTGAATCCACCAAACTTAGTAAATTCCAAAAAAAAAATTGAATCCTCTAATGGCTTTCCTCAAAATCATAAAAAAACTCAACAACATTAATATAAATTGAAATCCCTCATGGATTATATTACTTGGCTCCGGTGGAAATCCGGTTTATCATTCTTCTACAACTATTGATTCAAAAATTGGAGCTGAGGAAGAAGTTGAGGAAGTGAGCAAAATCTTGCCTACCTTTGATGAAAGAGAGCTTCGGGAGAGGGGCAGGGATGTAGAGTAATAGGTGAGAGTGAGATATGGAGCTTTCAGTTGGAGAATCTCGTGGAGAAGGGAGGAAGGGCTTCGCGAGAGTGAAGGCGGGTAGGGTTTTGCGAGGGAATGGGGAATGTGGAAGGGAGTGATTTTTAAGAGGGATAAATTTAGTATTTCTATGTGTGCACGTGATCAATTAAAAAGCGTTTATGCCAAAATTTCAGATTAAGAGATAATTGATGTATAGAAAAAATTAAAACGTCAATTAAGAATAAAAATTAATTTAAGTGGATAAATCGATTTTGAATCAAAATTCTGCTTTATCATATTAACCTTTTTGAAACGCTTGATACCTTATATAACGCAGTTGATAATAAACAGACAACCGCATGTTTGGGATTATTTTCTATTTTGGAAGGAGAGTTCGATGTTTCATAAACAACCAAGCAAATGTAACCTTATAGCCTGCCCTACCTGACAAGTGTCATTCTTAAGCATAGAAGTGGCTGAGTTTCCTAGATTATGTTCGTTAAAAAGGGGAAAAAACAAAGGGAAAAGGACGTGGCTGATTTTCCTAGAAGATCAATTTACTTCGCCAATTTTGTTGCTAATTCTTTTAAATTAAGGAATTAATAATTCACAAAGATAAAAAATGGTCTAGAAGTTTACAGCTGGTTTGATGATTTATCGATTTATTATTGAATCGAAATTGAGTTTTGATCTTTACATTCTTTGGCACAAGCCATCTCTATCAATCTTCTATTAAAAGTGGTGGAATTCAATTTAGTTGCATAATAAGTTAAAATCATATATATATAGACACCCACGTTTAATATCTCAAAATGACAAATCATGAGACTTACCAAAGCAAAATGATAATTCAAACTCAAAAAGAAATAGCAACAATTTTCATCCTTTGGAATATTAGTTTTCTTCTCCTTCAACAATTCTCAACCAAATCCAATTCATTGCTTGTTCTTCACAATCAATAAAAACACTACCGTTTTCACAACCAAATATAACAACTAGAAAACTGAATGGCACCATAAATTCATTTGCCAATATTGAAAATAGTACAAGAAGAAGAAGAATCCGTATAGGGCTGAAAGAATATGTAAACGCACCTAATGAAGTCATGCATGATATGGAGGAAGATGAATTATTATGGAGAGCTTTAATGGCACCTAGGATTGTTGAATATCCATTTGAAAGAGTTTGTCTTCACAAGAAGAACATGTGCATACTATAACTAAATTGACAACTGAGAATGGTTCTTCTACTCACATATCCATATAATCCATTGCATTAGTTTAAACATAGTAAATCCCACATAAACATATCCATAAACCCCATTACATAGTAAAAACTACTTAGAACCTTTGACAATAATGCCCACGCTTAGAATTCCAAAACATACAATGCAAACTTGAAAAACAAATCTCATTTGTTTAAACTTTTCCTTAAGTTCCTTTAATTCTTTACGAATGTCGAGGTTAAATAGGTAAGGAATGTATGGAGAAAAATTAGTCGGGTATTTAAATCTCATAGCTTTATTCATGTGGGTCCATCGGTCTCAGGAGTAGCTCATACGGACAAGAATGAGAAATAACATCAGCTGGACCAAAAACGTATTTTGGACCAAGATACACTTCTCGAACCCATATGTGATGGGTGTCATCACCAAATTAGTGAAGAGTAGAATTAATGTTCAAATTAATTAATTTATTATTTTCTAATTCTTAGATAATTACAAAATAAAATTAATTAATTAATTAATTGATAGGGATCGATTTAATTTATCAAATTGGATTAATGAATTTGGACACAGTATTGGCTCTAAGGGAGATTTAAAAATCGTAGAGAGTAGTGTAGGGAGATGGTTAATTTTGACAATTCACAATATAGGGGTATATGTGTAAATTCTATAATTATTATATAAGGGATTGCAATAGAATTGCATCTCTAGCCTAAGCCTAACCTAATCACAGTGTGTGATAATTCAGAGTAAAAAAAATATTTTCTCTCTCTCCCCCTCCGTTATTGCCACCGAAATCATAGAAGAAAATTATTTTTTCTTCCTCAGTTGTCTGGAGGGCTGATATGAACTCACTAGGTGACCTACCCTAAGAACCCGATAACAATGATGGTTCAAGAACCTAATGGTCGATTTTAAAGAAGAAGAAACCCTGACCCATTTTCTATGACATAAAGAGAATATTAGGTATAAGACCTAAGACCCAAATTGATGCTTCGAAAAGAAATAAATGTATGGTTTAGACGCCACACTCAAGAACAAGAAGGAAAAGTGAGTGATAAGTTTAGGTTTTAGACGCCACAAGAATATTCTTGATAAGTCTGAAAAGTTAACCAAAGAGAAAACTTTCACAAAGAAATTATATTGAACAAAGTTGTTTAATACATTGTGAAACCATGCATAAATAGAAAAACTAGAAGCCTAAAGAGTCCTAAAGTGTTTAAATAACCTAAACTAAATTTAAAAGATAAATAAATATAAATTGCAATAAATAAGAAACTCGTAATCCACCCAAAAGACTCCTATTGGCTGTCCATTTCTTGGTTAGGATTGTCAAGGTGTCTTGCTTCCTTGTCATCATTTGGACTGCCATATTGAACGCCACATCATACTCCAAGTGTAATGCCATGTTGGATGCCTTTCCATGTAGGCTGCCATGTTGGATACCACATCATGCTCCATGTCGGCTGCCATGTTGGATGCCATGTCATGGTTCACGAAGGATGTCATGTTGGATGCCACATCATGCTCCATGTGGGATGTCATGTTGGTTGCCATGCCATGCTCCACACAAGCTGTCACACTCCATGAATCACTCCACGTCATACTTCCACATCATGCTCCATGTCATACTCCTATTGAGTTCTTCAACCATTCTATTTTCTCTAGTTTTTGTGATTTAGCCTCTTTGTACCTGAAATGGATCCATCATTTGAGCTTGTGCAACCAGATCCTCATCATTCCCTCACTCTTGAGAAAGATTTATCCTCAAATCGTCACCTACATCAAACGGAGACAAGTCAGTCACATTCAAAGCAACACTTATATTGTACTCACCGAGAAGATCTAGCTTGTAGGCATTATTGTCATTGACTCTTGCAAGGACATAGAATGGATCATTCCCTCTAGGTAGCAGCTTGGAACGTCTTTTCCTTGGAAACCGTTCCTTTCTCATGTGCACGCAAACCCAATCTCTGGGATCAAAAACAAATTTATGACACTCTTTATTGGCTTGTTTTGCATATTGCTCCGTTTTCCTCTCAATATTGAGTTTTGCCTTCTCATGTATCCGTTTAACGAATTCAGCCTTCCTTTTTCCATCTTGTTTGTACCGGATGACATATGAGAATGTCTCGATGAACTCCACCCAACGAGCATGTATTTTATTCAGCTTGTGTTGCTCCTTTAAATGCTTAAAGGACTTATGGCCAATGTGAATCACAAACACCTGCAAAAGTGAGACAATATTGCTCGGCAAAGAACCGGTGAGATCATTAGTACAAAAAAGAGCCTCTTTGTACATAAGCACAATATGGGGTTGATGTGAAAATAATCCACTCTTGATCTCACTTTTATATGTAATGTAATTGAATTTTTCCTCTCTCGCTCTCACTATGGCTTTAATGCCCTCTTTTTCTTTTCTCTCAATTCCTTTCCCCTCATTTTTCTCTACCTCTCTCTGACTTTGATTCTCGTTTTCACTCTTTATCTTTTGTTCACTCCATTTCTTTTGTTCATTCTCTTTCTTTTGATTACTCCCTTTTTGCAACCTCACTTGATCTTCGTAAATATGATTTGGTATCATTGAAACAAGAGTAATCAACTTTTGATTATGTTCAAAATAGTATTGATTAGAGAAACAATCATGCTTCACTCGTCTATCAAATTTCCATGGCCTTCCCCACAATAAGTGTCCAACTAGCACTGATATTACATTGCAAAACACATCATATTCATATTTACTGATTTGGAATGAGAGTAACACTTGCTTTTCCACCTTTACCTCACCTCTATCATTCAACCATTTCAACTTGTAGGGTCGGGGTAGTTTAATTGTTAGCAGCCCTAATTTATCCTACATTGTAGTACCAACGTTTGTACAACTACCTCCATCAATACTCACCCTACATACCTTGTTTTGATCGTGGCATGTAGTACGAAAGATGTTTTCTCGCTGCACCTCATCATTTTCTTTGATTTGCACACTTAGAGCTCTCCTTGCGACAACTAATTCTCTTTGTACAGCACACTCCTCATTATCCTCATCCTCTAATGACAACATAGATTCATTGTCATCTTTATCCTCGATCTCAATCTCACCATCATCTCGTAGCATCTTAACTCTCTCGTTCAGACATTGACTCGCTATGTGACCCCTACCTTGGCTTTTAAAACACTTTATATCATGATTTCGAACACTAGAAGAATTTGTTTTACCTTGGTAACCATGGCTGGTCGATTATGTCTTTTGCTTAGTTTTTGTATCCAACTTCTCCTCCTTCTCCACATAGCTTGGTTTCCATGGGGAACGACTCGAGCCAAGGGTTGTACGTGTACCATCCCTCCTTTTGAGTTACTTCTCAACCTTAATGGCCATGTGCACCATATCTTCCAACTCTACATAATTTTGCATCTCTACCCAATCATGAATTTCTGGTTCAATCCATGCAAAAACCTAGCCATAGTGGCCTCTCGATCTTCTTCTATATTTCCCAGTATCATAGCCATCTTCATCTCCTTAAAATAATCTTTGACACTTCGGCTACCTTGAGTGAGACATTGCAGCTTTCGATACAAGTCTCGATAGTAATGGCATGGCACAAACTGTCTCCTCATCACGATTTTCAAGTATGCCCAAGTCTCTATGAGACACTCTCTATTTCTCTTTATATTTATCATTAGTTTATCCCACCAATCAATAGCATAATCAATAAATTCAACAATAGCAAGTTTTACCTTTTTACGCTCGGAATAATGGCGACAATCAAACATGAGCTTCACCATCTTTTCCCATTCTAAATAAGCTTCTGGATCATTCTTGCCTTGAAATAATGGTATCTTCATCTTAATTCTACCCAAAGTATTGTTCACCCTATCAACAAACCTATCTTCGCTATTCCTATGTTGGAATCCCCTATTCCCCCAACCCCACGGCCTAATTTGCCAATGTGAGAATATCGGTCCTCTTCATTAAAGTCTTCCCCAAATTCTTCTTCATACTCAACCCTAGGTGATCGTCTGTCCCTCCGATGCCCCATAGAAGCTCTAGGTTTCTCGACCCGTGTTTCCACTCGATCAATCCTCTCATGCAATTGTTCCATCCCCTCTCTTAATGCCTTCTTTAATTTACCCACTAACGCCTCCATTTGGAACTTTGAAATGCCTTCTTCAGCCATTCCTCCGCTACTATTTTTGTTTGACATACTTGAAAGAGAATAAGATTAGTAGAAAAAAAATGAAGGACCTAGCAATCTCTCCCTCACGTGTTTACACTCAAAGATTGAGGTTCACTCAATTTTTTTTCCACTCGTGTTTTTATGTTTGTTGGCTTTTACCCTCTAATGATCTCACACTCTCTTTCCTTTTACCAATCTTAATTTTCTCTTTCGGTTCTTGATCAAAATAACAAACGAATCTGGAATTTTCAAGCAACAACCAAAAGACCTAAACAAAGCGAACACTATGAGAAGATAAGGAAAGGAAACAACTAAGGGATAAAATTAGAGATAAGGAAAGAAAAGGAGATCAACTTATACTATCTTTTTTTTTACAGAAGATAAGTTAGGACACGATAAGGTAAGGATAAGATGAGATGAGATAAGATAAAATAATGATTAGATAAGATAAGATAAGATAAGATAAGAGAAAATATAAGATAAGTTATGACAAGATAAGATAAATAATATAAGATGAGATAAGAAAATATAAGATAATTATGACAAGATGAGATACAATATGATGGCAGAAGACAATGATAAGAGAAGATAAGATAAGATAAGATAAGATAATATAAGATGAGATAAGAAAATATATGATAAGATAAGACAATGATAAGATAAGATAAACTGAGATAAGAAAAAATATGATGAGATAAGACAAGGATAAGATAAGATAAGATAAGAAAAGATAAAATAATTTATGATAAGATGAGATAAGATATTATATGACAAGATATGATGAGATAAGATAAGATGATAATAAAAGAATGAAAATTTGTATTTGAAATTTGAAATTGTGTATTTTTAGATGAAACTGCGCATAAAAATTAAACACTTCCTGAAATAATTCAAATAATGAAATCTGGATTCTCAATGAACTTACAGATTGTAGATCTCGAAAATCCGTTCGATTTGATATATAATAATAACTATTTCGACAACCGGATCAAAAGTTATGATCGTTTTTCAGAACCACTATCAAAATCTGAAAAAAAAAACAGAATTGAATCCGACTCTAGAGAACCAAAAGCTCTGATACAAAATGATATGAACCCACTAGGTGACCTGCCCTAGGAACCGGATAACAATGATGATTCAAGAACCTAGGGATCAATTTTAAAGAAGAAGAAACCCTGACCCGTTTTCTATGATCCAAAGAGAACCTTAGGTATAAGACCTAAGACCCAAATTGATGTTTCGAAAAGAACCAAAGGTATGGTTTAGATGCCATACTCAAGAACAAGAAGGAAAAGTGAGTGATAAGCCTAGGTTTTAGAAGCCACAAGAATATTCTTGATAAGTCTTAAAAGTTCTAAGAAGAACCAAAGAGAAAACTCTCACAAAGAAATTATATTGATCAAAGTTGTTTAATAAATTGTGAAACCATGCTTAAATAGAAAAACTATAAACCTAAAGAGTCATAAAGTGTTTAAATAACCTAAACTAAATTTAAAAGATAAGAAATATAAATTGTAATAAATAAGAAACTTATAATCCACCTAAAAGACTCTTATTGGCTGTCTACTTCTTGGTTAGGATTGCCAAGGTGTCTTGCTTCTTTGTCATCATTTAAAATGCCATGTCATGCTCCACGTGGACTTCCATATTCAATGCCACATCACACTCCAAGTGTAATTCCATGTAGGATTCCTTTCCATGTAGGCTGCCATGTTGGATACCATATCATGCTCCATGTTGGCTTCCATGTTGGAAGCCATGTCATGGTTCATGTAGGATGTCATGTTGGATGCCACATCATGCTTTCGGTGGCCTGTCATGTTGGATGCCATGCCATGCTCTACACAGGCTGTCACACTCCACGTCACACTCCACGTCATACTCCTATTGAGTGCTTCAGCCATTCTATTTTCTCTAGCGTTTGTGATTTGGCCTCTTTGTACTTGACCTGGATCCATCATTTGAGCTTGTGCAACCGGATCCTCATCAAGAGCCCACACACTATTCCTGAAAATATTCTTGCGAGACATACTTCTGAATCCTACGAGTGGTTGTTGGTGTCAAGATCGATTGAAGTTATATGAATCTTTAGAACGAGGAACACGAGACAATAAATTGGATCCCGTCAATTCAGATCCATTAGAAGAAAGAAGTAAAAAAAAATTGTTTCTCTCTATTCTCGATACGTTTATCGAATTTGTATGATCATTGTATGGTTTTATATTTAATATGATTAAATAGTTATTTTAATTTTTTTCTGATATTCTGCCTACAAATCATTCATGGTTCATTAATTTTCTTCAATTTTAAAACTCGATCCATCAATTGGTATCGGAGTCTTGTGTTCTTGATTATACATATTTAGTGATAAAACGTATGTATGTATGATTTATTGTGATATTGGCATACTTTTTTTGTATGGTAGATTCAAAGCATGTTTGAATGTGTGTTATGAATGGATCTCGATCGAGTGGCTCGAGTTGTTTATTTTAATTTTACAATTGATGTACGCCAAAAGTTGAGGCATATGATTTAATGTAATTTAATTTTTGCAAAAATTGTATCTTTAAATTCCATGTAAATCCGTCGTCGCAAGAAAAGTAGCCATTCATTACCGTAGTTCGCCACCACAGCCACGTCACGTCGTTACCTGTTGCCCCACGCTACCGCATGCCACTGCTTGCCATTACCGCTTGCGATGTAGGTTTCCTAATTATGGGTTAGGAAACCATTGGGTTTTGAAAACCTTGGGGTTTTAGAAACTTTTGGGTTTAGGAAACCTTAGGGTTTTAAAAATCCTAGTGTGTACAAGACCATGTTGGGCCTTGGACTGGCGTGGACCCATAGAGCCTATTGAGGTATTGGATTAAGCAAGGATTGCTTGGCCTAAATAATTCGCATGCATATTAGAATTTGATTCCAAGCCCAATCTAGTTCCTAAAAATTATTTTTATTTAATTTAGTAATTTTTTAAAACTAATTAATTGGAATTTATTTATAAATTTTTTTTAAAAATAAATAAAATGATTCATTTACTTGGTAATTTATTTATTAAAGTAAAAATTATTGGAAAATTAAATTTTAAATTGAAATTTTGAGAATGGGACTAGACCTAATTAATGAGTTTACTTAGAGGTGGGAATTCTTGAAGGAGAATGAGACAATTACAGACGCCATGAAGACTAGTATTAAATTATTATAATTTATTTATTATTCTTTTTATGGGTTATAATTAGAAATGAGCCACAGAGAGGTTAATTTTGAATGTATGATTTATTATTAATCTCGTATCATCATATAATATGCCATATAGAAATAGAGATATGTCAATATCAAAATGCCATATAACATGTACATGCATCATTGTAGATTTATAATAGGTTATAATTTAAATACAATGTGAATTTTATAAAAGTTACATTTTTTAAATTGTGATTTAAATTTATAAAAGTTTATAATTTTCAAAACTTATTTTTCCATATTTATAAAGAGTTATGATTTTTTGAAAAGCAAAGAGAAATCCATTTATTCCAAAAACTAAGTGGAATGGCCGTTTACGTTGAAATGTTCCCAAGATTCCCAATGCAAACTTGATCGTGAATTGAGGAATGGTTTAGAGCCACCCTAGCCATCCTCGCTTTGAGTTATTGAGTTGCTTGAGAAGTTAAAGCTTGTAAAGGAAGATGTGAGGCAAGACCATTCCTAGATGGACTGTTAGTTCATAGTAACCTTTACAACCGATGCGTTGGTTAAACACTTAGACCAAAGCGTATTGGAATCTCTCATAGGAGCTAGTCAATTGGGCCAAGGTGACCAAAATCATTGGTGATTGGTTAAGCTATATGTAGTGAGATCTTGAGAAGCGTTAACCAAACGAGAAGAGTCTCGATGCGATAGGAGGTCGCTTGGGCGTTGTCCTTAGACGAGACAAGCTATCGTTGTTGATCGTAAAATCATGGAAGAAATTTTTTTTATTAGATTTTTTTATATTTAAGTATTTGCATTATACTTTCCTAAATGATTAAAAAATATTAACACTACTTTATCTATTCTTTTGAGTAATCATGTTATTATCCCCACTCTCAATCATCTTAAATGCAAACACTTATTGGTAAAGATTACATGGATTAGAAATGTAATCTTGATATCGTATTGACGGTAGAAAAGCACAAGTTCGTGCTCACCACCCCTTGTCTCTTGAGCCTATTATTGAATCGACTCAAGAGGAAAATGATGATGCTTATGCTTCTTGGATGGGTTCTAATGAGATTGACAAGTGTTACATCTTGGCATCTGTTAGCAATATGTTACAACAACAACATCAAAACATGGAAACCGCCCCTGATTTGATGTTGAACATCACCCAAATGTTCAGAGATCAGGGTCGTCAAGCCAAACAGGCTGTTGTGCGAAACTTCATGAACTACCGGATAAAACCTGGAACTCATGTCAAAGAAGACATGATGCTGATCATAAGTTATCTGAATGAGATGAAGATCATATGTGCTGAGTTAGATGGTGAGACTCAAGTTGATATAACCCTTGAGACACTACCAGACACTTTTGAGAATTTCAAACTTAATCATTCGATGAATAAGTTGAGGTACTCAATTCTGGAGCTTATGAAGGAGTTACAAGTTGCTGAGACCCTATTTCTGAAGGGCAAGAGGAAGACTGGGGAGGCAAACTTTACTGAAAGTAAGCATACCACATCTAGCGCCATAGAAACACAAGAGAGGTCCAAAGAAAGCTAAGAAGCAGAACTCGAAAGCTGCAAAAGGCAAGGGAAAGTCAAAAGACAAGTATCATCATTTTGGAGTCGCTGGCCATTGGAAATGCAACTTCTCGGATTATCTGACGGAGTTGAAATCCAAAGGTATAGTTTTTGTTATTGAGGCTTGTTATGTGGCTGAATCTAAATTGTTCTGGATTGTAGACTTTGCACCCATTAACTACATTTGTTGTTCCCTGTAGGGGTTGAAGAAAATCAGAAGGCTTGACGAGGGTGAGTTCAGCTTCTGTTGGGGGAATGGAGCACTAGTATCAGCTGTATCAGTTGGAACTATTAAATTGTCATTTGCTAATTGTTTTTTGATTTTACGAGATGTTTATTATATCCCAATTTTTAGGAAAAACCTTATTTTAGTTGCTAGTTAAATTGAGTAAGGATTTACTATGAATTTCATTGATAAATATATTAGTATATTTAGATATGATTTTTTAATTACTACTGCACAATTGATAAATAACTTATTCTATGTAAAACCAAAAGTTCCAATGATATGTGACACTGAAGTAAATACTGATTTACAAAGGATAGTAAAAGATTGAAGTTTGACTCAATCGATATAACATACTTGTGGCACTTGCGTCTTGGTCACATTGGCCTAGACAAGATTAAAAGACTTGCAAATGATGGTCCATTGTAAACTTTAAGTGTGAGATCAATACCCACATTTGAATCCTCCATAGAAGGTAAAATGAAAAAGAGATCCTTTTCAGCAAAGGGTGAAAGGACAACGCCCAAGTAAGAGGAGGTTATGAATTGTTTTAACCTTCACAGATGACTACTCGTGTTTTGGACATGTTTACCTAATGCGCAAAAAGTCTGAAACCTTTGAAAATTTCAAAGAGTACAAGGCTATGGTGAAGAAGCAATTAGAGAAACAAATCAAACCACTACGATCCAATCGTGATGGAGAGTACTTTTTAAGAGAGTTCGAAAACTTCCTTAAGGAAGAAGGTAGTCTTTCTCAGCTTAGAGCACGATCGAATATGGTTAGATCCATGATGAGTTATTCATCTTTCACAGATTCATTCTAGGGATATGCCTTAGAAACAACGGCATATATTCTTAACCAAGTTTTATCAAAGACAGTGCCTAGTATACCCTATGAAAGATGGAGTGGATGGAATTCATCCGTAAGTCACCTTAGGATATGAGGATGCCCGACACACGTACTAAGATCGAAGATAGACAAGTTGGCCAATCGATAAGAATTATGCATGTTTATAGATTATCCCAAGGGAACGAAGGGATACATCTTTAATAGTCCAACTAACAAGAAACATTCGTGAGCACGGATGCACATTTTCTTAAGGAGGACTATATAAGAAGTGGGAAGCCGAGAGGCACACTTGTGCTAAAGGAATTATTTGAGTGTGAGGGCACCGAACCCCCCAATCAGGAACTGTTTCTGATTCAATAATGGAAGAACCAGAGTAGGAACCAGAGCTTATAAAGCCTCGACGTAGGGTTGTGAGACAACCTAACAGAAGTATCAGATAAGGATCATGATGAACCTGTTTCCTACGCGCATGCCATGGCTGCTATTGAAGCAAACCTATGGCAAGAAGCCATGAACATTCAGATATAGTCGATGTACTTGAGCGGAGTCTAAAAACTTGTAGATACTCTTGTAGGGGTAAAACATGTAGGGTGTAAATTAATTTATAAGAAAAAGAGAGGTATGGATGGGAATGTAGAGACATTTAAAGCTAGGCTAGTAGCCAAGGGCTACACCCAAAAGGAAGGTATTAATTACGATGATATCTTCTCACCGGTGTCCATTCTTAAGTCTATTCGAATCCTTATGACCTTGATTATGAAATTTGGCAGATGGACATCAAGACTGCCTTTCTGAATGACAATCTTGAAGAGTGCATTTACGAACTAATATAGTCCATTTATGGAGTTAAGCAAGCATCACAATCGTGGAATATCAGATTTGATGAAACTATCAAGAAATATGGTTTTGAACAGTTAGTGGATGAACCTTGTGTATATAAGATGATACACGAAGGCAAAATAATTATTTTGTCTTGTACATGTACAATATTATACTCATTTGGAATGATGTAGGAAAATTGTCTGATATCAAGATTTGGCTTGCAAAGTAATTTGATATGAAGGATCTTGGAGAAGCTTCCTTTGTCTAAGGTATTAGATCTTTCGAGATAGGAAG
The DNA here is from genome assembly GCA_003255025.1 of Datisca glomerata. Classification (NCBI taxonomy): domain Eukaryota; kingdom Viridiplantae; phylum Streptophyta; class Magnoliopsida; order Cucurbitales; family Datiscaceae; genus Datisca; species Datisca glomerata. The sequence continues at coordinate 307,543 of QANY01004926.1, read as the reverse complement.
AACAAATAATTGGCACTGTCTCAAGCATCTTATATTGATAAGGTGATTGATCACTACAGTATGCAAGACTCTAAGATGGGATATCTTCCCTTTAGGCATGGAGTCAGCCTCTTCAAGGAGAAGTCCCCCAAGATTTCTTAGGAAGAGGAAGACATGAGAAATATTCCCTATGCCTGAGTCGTAGGAAGTCTCATGATGCGATGCTTTACCCTAGGCAGATATTTTCTATGTCGTGAGCGTGGTGAGTCATTTCCAATCTAATTATGAACTCGATTATTGGAATGCCGTCAAGCATATCCTCAAATATCTTAGGAGACTGCGAAACTACATGTTTATGTATTTAGGTACTAACATGAATATGGCGGGTTACCTGACTCCAATTTCTAAGTAGACAAGGATTCCAGCAAGTTCACTTCAGGATCAGTGTTCACCTGAATGGTGGATTAGTAGTATGGGGAAGTATCAAGAAGTTTTGCATTGTTGATTCTACCATGGAAGTTGAGTATGTCGCAGCTTGTGCTACAAAGGAGGCTTTCTGGCTTAGAAAGTCCCTAAAGTCTCTTGAAGTTGTTCCAGATGCTGACAAACCCATGACATTTTATTTTGATAACAGTGTGGCTAGCAAACTCAAAGGAACCGAGGAGCCACAAAAGATTCATACACATAGAGAGAAAGTATTATCTCATCAGAGAGATTGTTCAGCGTGGAGATGTTATAGTAACACACATATCGACGATCAGCAACCTGACAGATCCATTCACGAAGACTTTAAGCAGTAAAGTCTTTGATGACCTCTAAAAGGCATAGGGATACGAGAATGTACACGCCTACTTTAGTCCACAAGTAGGAGTTTGTTGGAATTGTATCTATAAAGTAGAGTGTAATAACTATTTTTGAGTACTTCGTTATTTCTCTGACATTTATGTATTATTGAATTTTATGAATAAATGAAAGTTTTTCTTTAATTAAAGTGTGTTTATAATTTACTCAAGTTCTGGAACTATTATCAATGTAAGAAGAGTAAAGACAGAGGGGTCTTCTAGACAAACTCTTCTAAAATAGTTCAGAATGTTATTAACAGTCTTAGGATCAACTGAACAATCGAGTCTGATTACGACTATTAGGTTGAACCAAAAGATGCCGGTCTTGGGGCATGGGAGTGGAGACTCTAATGATTGGCCTAGACATATTATGAAACATGTTAAATAGATTAGTAACAAATTAGTTTAGAGCAAAGCCATTTATTTAGCTCTAAATCTAATTGTTACACCTTAAGGATATTTTCATAATTACCCTAATCGTGAGATGAATACGAAACTTGACCTAGTTAGTTGCGATCTTTGATACGCCATAGGAGTGCGTTCAAATTACCAGACAATATCTTGACTATTGGGATCGTGATTGAACTATGTTGGATTTGGGTGACTCACAGATATGGAATTCATGGTAAGATTACAAAAACAATAATATCACCTTATGCTTTATTGATGGGTGTGTGAATAAATAAACTGGGCCTGATACTCGATGACATGGGTCATTGAATAAAACATTGTGAATTGTACGAGACACTTTACTGATATGTTTTTCTTATTCACAGTCAATAGAAGAGTTATGGAAATAATAATTAGAGAGGTAAAATGGTAACTTTATATCTTTCCCTTGTTACTGATATTCACAAAGGGTAATATGTTAAAATATTCTGTGGACCGTGAGAAAAAGTGTTGATTAACACCAACAGAAAATGTAGCGCGCATGAATCAATAATTGATTCGACATCGGACCTATAGCGGTGTCGTACGATTTCAAGATTAAATATATCAGGAATTTTTAGATATAAATTAGCAGGGTATTTTAAATCTCATAGCTTTATTCATGTGGGTGCATTCGGTCTCAGGAGTAACTCATAAGGACAGAAAAGAGAAACATCAGTTGGACCAAAAATATATTTTGGACCAAGATATACTTCTCAAAGCCATATGTGATGGGTGTCATCACTAAATTAGTGAAGAGTAGAATTAATATTCAAATTAATTAATTTGTTATTTTCTAATTATTAGATAATTAGTAAATAAAAACAATTAATTAATTAATCGATAGGCATCAATTTAATTTATCAAATTGGATTGATGAATTTGGACACAATATTGGCTCTAAGGGAGATGTAAAAATCATAGAGAGCATTGTAGGGTGGTGCAGAATTTTGACAATTCTGTGATTATGATATAAGAGATTGCAATAGGGTTGCATCCCTAACGTAAGCTTAACCCAATCATAGTGTGTGTTCATTCAGAGCAAGATAAATGTTTTCTCTCTCCCTATCTCTTGTTGCCGCCGAAATCATAGTGATGANAAAAAATGTTTCTATCTCTTCTCAATACGTTTATCTAAATATGTATTATCGTTGTATATGGTTTTATATTTAATATGATTAAATACTTGTTTGGAAAATATTTTGATATTCCGCCCACGAACCGTTTGTGGATCATTAATTTTCTTCAATTTTTAAAACTCGATCCAATAGTTGGGCGTTCAGGCCTATGAAAAGGTGCCACCTGGGATGTTACTTTCGGTGGGTAATATGCCCCTGGCACTCGAGGTTATCCGAGCTCTCTTTGGGAGCTCCATTCTCACTTTCCTTTATCGACTCAGGTTTGTAGAACCTGAGCCCCTCAGGACCGACTAGGTGAGGTCGGGCCTTCTCCTTTGAAACTTCTCTTTGTCATGAACTTTTTGATGCGGTGTGATATGTGTCGTCTCATTGTTGGTGGTCAAGAAACACTTATAACAGTTGTCCCCAGTCAAGGACTTGGGTGGTTTTACTCGCCCAAGTGTGAAGACTTCTTCACCCAAGTTCCTTGTCTGGGCTACCTCTATATGGTGGTAAGCTAAGGGATCTGCTCGTCTCGGGAAATGTTACACTTGTACTTGAAAATTTGTTCACTTGGGAGGTCGATGATGAATGGAACTAATGGCCTAATTATATTTTGTCGCAACTCGTTTGTGCGCGTGTATCCCCTTACCTTTACCGCGATTCAAGGCCATGGGTTCCTTGGGAGTTGGATTCATGATGTCGTATAGATGCGTGTGGAGGATGGCGAGAGTCGCTAACCATGAGGCCTGACTCACTGATGCATCACTTCACTCCTATGGACAAGTCAGTGATGTTTGGTCTTCAGACATTCTTTCATTGTTTCATGAAATGACTGTTCATTGGGCATGGGATCACCTCAACGGTTGCCATCATGCGGTATTCTATTGCTCATTAAATGAGTGGTTTCCTTCTTCAAGGCCTTTAAATAGGCAGTTTTCCTCCTCATTTTCTTCATCCTTTCCTTCCTAAAAGAGTCGAAATCTTTGCCATCCCTCGTTCTAGCCCCAGTTCTTCTTTCCTCCTTGGGAGAACACTTGTCCTTCCCCTTCCAGGGCCTCTTTCGCTTGGGAGGCTTCCTCTCAGTTTTCCTTTTCATGATCATTGTTTCCCTCTCTGTATCCTTTTAAATGTTGCGCCACAATCTTCTTTCCATCGATAGCCTTATTTGGTGAACCCTTTATCTTAGTTAGTTACCGACTTATAGTTGCAAAGCCCCTCTATTACGAAACATCATCATTAGTAGAAGTCTGCAACTTAGCCGGGGGTCTCGACCTTTAATGAGGTGACTTCCTCGACTGCATCCCACCTCCTTCCACGTCAACATTACCTTTCTTTTACCACCAATGTCCTTCTGATCCACCAGCTGCTCATTAGAACATGCCCTAGGAGTGGGCCAAGCACAACCCTTGCAATCCTTCGGGATCGTCTCGAACCTAAGCAAAACTCCTCCCTTCCCTTTCTCCCCTTGTGGGAGATATTAAAGCTTTTTTCATCTTTAGTTCGGGAGGATGTATTGTTCACAGGTTGAGTTCCCTTTTGGCTCGACTTGGTGTGGGCATCAGACCAAGCCATCGTGATCCTGAATCCTTAGCCAAAAGATGATCAGAGCCCTTGGGACTTTAGAAGAGTTCAAGCAAGCTGTGGAAACCCTGGGACCTCTGTCCAAGATGTGGGGCGGGCCATTTTTACTTTTAGATTAGATTGAGGAGGGGATTTTCCCTTTGCGTGAGGAGGGAATCTCTGTAACTTTTCCATTCCTTGTACTTGTAACGTTAGCATTTGCACAAGCTTGGTCGTCGGTCCTGAGCTTGGACTGTGTGCAAAGAACTTGATCCATTAAGTAATTAATTGGTCCTTAAAGCTTCACTTTTGCTTCCAGCAATCTTTAATTTGGTCTGGTCGAGGCCTTAGTCTTTCCTTTGTTCTTGCTTCTTCATCACTTCAGCTTGTGAATATCCTTTGATGTCTATAGATATGAGTTGTGAAGTTGTCCTAACCCCGAGCTTGGGTGAGTTTTAATTAATGGACTTGATCCTTTTTACTTCCTAGTGGGTTGCCCCTTAGAGGGAGGTCTGTTGGGGGCGGACGTGACTCAAACTTGAAGGGTCCTTGCTTTCAATCTGGCAAGCCAATGTGAAAGCTAGACTACCGTTCCTTTTGTAATTCTCCCTCTCTCTCTGTCTCTCTCGCTCTCACTCTCTCGCTCTCGCTCTCTCGCTCTCGCTCTCTCGCTCTCGCTCACTCTCTCCCTTGCTCTCTCTTTATCTCTCTCTCTATCTATCTCTATCATTCTCTATCTCTATCTATCTATCTCTCACACTCATTCTCTCTCTCCATCTCTCTCTCTCGTTCCCTCTCTCTCTTTCTCTCCCTCTCTCACTTTCACTCCCTCCCTCTCTCTCTCTCTCTATATATATATATATATATGTATATCTATCCCTCCCTCCGTCTCTCTCACTCTCTCTATCCCCCCACTCTCTTCTCTCTCTCTCTCTTTCTCTCTTCCTATCTCTCTCCATCTCCCTCTCTCTGCCTCTCTTTCTTTCTCTCTATCTCTATCTCTCTCTCTCTCCCCTCTCCCCTCTCCCCCCTCTCTCTCACTCACTCTTTCCCTCCCCCCCTCTCTCTCTCTTTCTCCCCCCTCTCTCTATTTCCCATGCTAAAAAGATCTAATTTTAGTCAAGTTCATCTCATTTGGGCCAAAACACATCCCATTAGGTCTTATTGACACTACATGGCACTTGAACACCTAAAATGACCACCGCACTTCAAATTCTTATCCAAAATGTGTATTGGGTGTCGAAATTGAGGTTTGGTACATGCCATGTCCAAAAGATCTAAGTTTAGCCAAGTTCTTCTCATTTGGGCCTAAACACGTACCATTGGGTCTTTTTGATTCCGCAGGGCATTAGAAGCACCAAAAGTGACAACCACACTCCATATTCTTATCCAAAACGTTTATTGGGTGTTTAGCCAAGTTCGTGTCATTTAAGCCTAAACCCATCCTATTCGATCATTTTGACTCTGCATGGTACTAGAAATGACTAAAGTGACCACCACACGACAAATTCTTATCTTACATGTATTGAGTGTCAAAAGTCAGGTCGAGTACATGTCATATCCAAAAGAGCCAATTTTAGAGTCGTATGACTTGAAAATAAGTTCAATTTGATATGCAATAATTGTCATTTTGACTCTTGGATTAGTTGACAAATTCACACAAAAAAATGAGAAGTTTTCTTTACGAAACAAGAACACAATAAGACTCGAATCTAAGACAAAGAAGTAGAAAGGTAGCAAAAGCATAATACGAGGATAAGAGGAATAGGATAGATAACCTATTACTAGAAACCAATGCTCTGATGCCAATTGATTGAACCCACTAGAAGACCAGCCCTAGGAACCCTTAAATCAACGGGCTAGACACAAATAGGAAGCTAGGAACAAATCGATGATCATCACATTAAAACCCTAAGGAAAACTAAGTCCTTAAAATGCCAATTCGAGATGCCACAATGTTGATCACTCCCTTGATAAATCAAATGCAAAAACCTCGCTGAATAATATTACTAATGATAAAAGTGACATTTTTTACATCATAGTAGTCTTTGTATAGAAAACTCTAAAAATGAAAAAAAAACATAGAAAATAAAATAACATAAAAATAAACCAAAATCATATGTGAGCCCAAAGTCTAAGACCCCACAAAACAATTTAAAATAAAATTAAACCCTATTTAAGCCCAAAACACATAAAAACACATAAAATGCAAATTGGGCCTCATGTCATGGATTCCAATGTTTGTTCTGCCAAACCCAAGCCTTGCACATAAAGATCAGTGATTATCATTGGTGACACTTTGGAATATTCCAGAACAACCTCTTGTCATGCACTTCCATGATTTCACCCAAGTCATTGGACCGTCAATTCCTTGTAATGGATCTTGCGATTATTTTGAACCAGCACTTCGATCTCCATGACTCCCCATCTCTCTCCCTCTCTCTCCTTCTCTCTCTCTCTCTCTTACTCTCTCACTTTCTCTCTCTATCTCACTCCCTCTCACGCGATCTCTTTCAATCTCTCGCATTATCTTTGTCGCACTCTCTCTCACACTACCTGTCTGTATATCTCTCTCTCTCTTCTTACTCGCTCTTTTTTTATCTCTCACATTATCTCTCTCTCTCTCTCTCTCACACACACACACACTGTCTCTCTCTCTCTCACTGGCATTCTCTCTCTCACTCTTTCTCCCTCCCCCCTCTCTCTCCTGCTCTCTGTCTCTCTCTCTCTCTCTCTCTCACACACACACACACACACACTCTTTCTCTCTCTCACTCACTCACTCTCTCTCTCTATATATATATATATCTCACTCATTCTCTCTCACTCGTTCTCCTTCTCTCTCTCATTCTCTCTCCCTCTCTCTATCTCTATCTATATTTCTCTTTCTCTATCTCTGTTTCACTCTCTCTCCCTCTCTCTCCCACACACTCCCTCAGTGTTTGTGTGTGCGTGTCTCTCAATTTCCCTCTCTTGCTCTCTCTCTCCCTCTCATTTCGTCTCTCTCTCCCACTCATTTTGTCCAACTCTCTCTCTCTCTCTCTCTCTCTCTCTCTCAACTCCAATATTTGTTCTGCCAAACCCAAGCCTTGCACATAAAGATCAGTGATTATCATTGGTGACACTTTGGAATATTCTAGAACAACCTCTTGTCATGCACTTCCATGATTTCACCCAAGTCATTGGACCGCCAGTTCCTTGTAATGGATCTTGCGATTATTTTGAACCAGCACTTCGATCTCCATGACTCCCCCTCTCTCTCCCTCTCTCTCCCTCTCTCTCCTTCTCTCTCTCTCTTACTCTCTCACTTTCTCTCTCTATCTCACTCCCTCTCACGCGCTCTCTTTCAATCTCTCGCATTATCTTTGTCGCACTCTCTCTCACACTACCTGTCTGTATATCTCTCTCTCTCTTCTTACTCGCTCTTTTTTATCTCTCACATTATCTCTCTCTCACACACACACACACACACTGTCTCTCTCTCTCTCATTGGCATTCTCTCTCTCACTCTTTCTCCCTCCCCCCTCTCTCTCCTGCTCTCTGTCTCTCTCTCTCTCTCTCACATATACACACACACACACTCTTTCTCTCTCTCACTCACTCACTCTCTCTCTATATATATATATATCTCACTCATTCTCTCTCACTCGTTCTCCCTCTCTCTCTCATTCTCTCTCCCTCTCTCTATCTCTATCTATATTTCTCTTTCTCTATCTCTGTTTCACTCTCTCTCCCTCTCTCTCCCACACACTCCCTCAGTGTTTGTGTGTGCGTGTCTCTCAATTTCCCTCTCTTGCTCTCTCTCTCCCTCTCATTTTGTCCAACTCTCTATGTCTCTCTCTCTCTCTCTCTCTCTCTCTCGTGCTCAAAAGATTCAAGTTAAGCCAAGTTCGTCTCATTTGGGCGTAAACACGTCCCATAGGGTCATTTGGACTCCACATGACAGTAGAAACACCTAAAATGACCACCATGATCAAAAGTTATGTTTTAAGATTAGCCGATTCAAATGAAAAAGATTAGATTTTTTATGACAAAATGAAAACACAATACGATTCGAATCAAAGATGAAAAGTAGTAGAAAGGAAGGGAAAGCACAATGCATAGATAAGACGAAGGGGATAGATAACATGTTTCTAGAAAATAATGCTCTGATACCAATTGATACGAAACCACAAAGAGACCAGCCCTAGGCTACCCTGAATCGACGAGCTAGACGCAAATCGGAAGCTAGGAACAAGGTGATGTTGATCATATTAGAACCCTAAGGAAATCTAAGTCCTTAAAACTCCAATTTCAAGATGCCACAAAGTTGATCACTACCTTGATAAATAAAAATTCTAAATTCTATCAAGAAATCTCTCTCTCTCTCTCTCTCTCTCTCTCTCTCTCTCTCTCTCTTTCTCTCTCTCTTTCTCTCTCTCTCTATCTTTCTCCCGCTCTCTTGCTCTCACACGCACACACACACTCTATTTTACACACACACACACACACACACACACACTCTATTTTACACACACACACACTCTCTCTCTATCTCTCTCTCTCCCTCACTCTTCCTCTCTCTCTATCTATCTATCTCTCGCGCTCTCTCTCTCTTCTCTATCTCTCTCTCTCTCCCACTATCTTTATGATCTATCTATCTATCTCACTCACTCATTCTCTTCCCCTTCTCTCTCTCTATCTCTCTCTCACTCTCTCTAGCTCTTGCTCTCCCTCCCTCCTACCCTCTCTCTCCCTCTCTCTCTTACCCTCTCTCTTTTTTTCTCTCTCTCTCCCCCCTCTCTCTCCCCCTCTCCCTCTCTCTACCTCTCTCTCCCTCCCTCTCTCCCTCCCTCTCCTCTCTCTCTCTCTCTCTCTCTCTCTCTCTCTCTCTCTCTCTCTTTCTCTCCCTATTTCTCTCTTTTTCATTCACAAAAGATCCATGTTTAGCCAAGTTCATCTCATTTGGGTCTAACACGTCCCATTGAGTCTTTTTGACTCTATATGGCACTAGAAACACCTAAATTGACAGCCACAGTAAAAATTCTTCCAAAACATGTATTGGATGTTTGGCCAAGTTTGTCTAACTTGGGCCTAGACATGTCCTATTAGGTCTTTTTGACTCCATGTGACACTAGAAACACCTAAAATGACCTGCACACTGCAAATTCTTATCCAAAACTTATATTAAGTGTCAAAAGTCAGGTCGAGTACATTTCATGCCCAAAAGATCTAAGTTTGGCCAAGTTCATCTCATTTGGGCCTAAACACATCCCATTGGATCTTTTTGAATCAGCATGGCCTTAGAAGCACCTAACATGACTACCACCCTCAAAATTCTTATCCAAAACTTGTATTTGGTGTCAAAAGTTTGGTCGATTTAATATGTAATAATAGTCATTTCGACACCATATTTAAAAGTTATGGTTGTTTTAAGATTAGCCGATAGATTCATACGAAAAAGACTGGAATTTTATTTTCTTTTACGAAATGAAAACACAATAAGACTCAAATCTAAGACAAAGAAGTAGAAAGGAAGGAAAAGCACGATACGAAGATAAAACAAAGATGATAAATAACTTGTTTCTAGAAACCAATGCTCTGATACCAATTGATACGAACCCACTAGGAAACTAGCCCTAGGAATCCTTGAATCAACGAGCTAGATGTAAATCGGACACTAGGAACAAATTGATGTTGATCAGATTAGAACCCTAAGGAAATCTAAGTCCTTAAAAACTCAATCTCGAGACGCCACAAGGTTGATCACTCTGTTGATAAGTTAAAATTCTGTATTCTACCAAGAACACAAGAAAGAAAAGCAAAAACCTTGCTGAATAATATTACTATTGATAAAGTGACATTTTTTACATCATATTAGTCTTTACATAGAAAACCCTAAAAATGAAAGAAACATAGAAAATAAAATATAATAAAAATAAACTTAAATCCTATGTGAGCCCAAAGTCCAACACCCAACAAAGCAACATAAAATAAATAAAACCCTATTTAAGCCCAAAATTCACAAAAACCCATAAAATGTGAATTTGGGCCTTATGTCATGGATTACAATCTTTGTTCTTTAAAACCTCTTTCATCTTCTTCATTATTGTCCGAGTCATTGGATCGAAAATTTCATATAATGGATCTTGCGAGTATTTGAACCAACAACTCGATTCCCATCACACTCTCTCTCTCACACACACACACACACACTCTCTCTCTCTCTCTCTCTCTCACACACACACACACACACTCTCTCTCTCTCTCTCTCTCTCTTTCTATCTCTATTTCTCTCTATATCTATCTCTCTCTCACTCTTTCCCTCTCTCGCTCTCTGCCCCCTCTCTCCCTCGCTCTCTATCTATCTATCTCTCACACTCTCTCTTGCTCTCCCTCTCTCTCTCTATTCTCTCTCTCTCTCTTGCTCTCTCTTGTTCTCTCTCTCCCCCTACCTCACTCTCCCACTCTCTCCCTCTCTCTATCTCTCTCTCTCGCTCTCTCTCTCTGTCTCTTCTCTCTCTCTATCTCTCCCTCTTTCTATTTGTCTCTCACTCACTCACTCACTCTCTCTCACTAACTCTCTCTCCCTCCTTCTCTCTCTCTCCCTCTCTCTCTCCCTCTCTCTCTCCCTCTTTTCGAGTACTCCTAACACTAGAAACCCCTAAAATGACCACCACACTCCAAATTTATATCCAAAATGTGTATTAGATGTCAAAAGTAAGTTTTTCACATGCCATGCCAAAAGATCCAAGTATAATCAAGTTCATTTCATTTGAGTCTAAACACGTTCCATTGGGTCTTTTTGACTTTACATGGCATTGAAAGCACCAAAAATGTCTATTGGGTGTCAAAAGTCAGGTCGAGTACATGCCACCACTCCAAAAGATCCAAGTATAACCAGGTTCCTTTCATTTGGGCCTAAACACGTCCTATTAGGTCTTTTTGACTCTGCATGGCATTAGAAGCAACATAAATGACTACCGCACTCCAAATTCTCATCTAAAATGTGTATTGGGTGTCATAAGTCAGGTCAAGTGCATGCCATTTTGAAAGATCCAAGTTTAGCCAAGTTCGTCTCACTTAGGCATAAACACGTTCGATTTGGTCTTTCTGACTCTGCATGGCACTAAAAGCACCTAAAATGACCACCACACTTCAAATTCTTATCCTAAATGAGTATTGGGTGTCAAAAGTCAGTCCGAGTAGATGTCATGCCTAAATAGATCCAAGTTTAGCCACATACGTCTTATTTGGACCTAAACACACCCAATTGGGTCTTTTTGACTTTGCATGGCACTAGAAGCACCTAAAATGACAACCAAACTCCAAATTCATATCCAAAACGTGTATTTGGTGTTTTTTTTCACTTCGCATAGCACTAGAACACCTAAAATGACCATTAAACGAAAAAATCTTATCCAAAACATGTATTGGGTGTCAAAGGTCAGTGCGAGTACATGCCACACCCAAAAGTTTTAAGTATATCCAATTTCATCTCATTTGGGCCTAAACACGTCCCATTGGGTCATTTTCACTCTACCACGCACTAGAAGCTCCAAAAATAACCACCACACTCCAAATTCTTATAAAAAATGTATATTGGGTGTCATAAGTCAGGCTGAGTGCATGCATTGCTCAAAAGATCCAAGTTTAGCCAAGTTCGTCTCATTTGGGCCTAAACACCTCCCATTTGGTATTTTTGACTCCGCTTAGACATTGGAGCATCTAAAATGACCACCACACTCCAAAATTTTATCCAAAAGGTGTATTGGGTTACAAAAGTTAGGTCCAGTACATGCCATGCCCAAAAGATCCAAGTTTAGCCAAGTTGATCTCATTTTGGCCTAAAGACATCCAATTGGGCCTTTTTGATTCCGCATGGCACTTATTATCTAAAATGTGGTCGTCACCTAAAATGACGACCACATTCCAAATTATTATCTAAAATGTATTTTGGGTGTCAAAAGTCAGATCGAGTACATGTCATACCCAAAAGATCCAAGTATAGTCAAGTTCATTTCATTTGGGCCTAAACATGTCTCATTGGTTCTTTTTGAATTTTCATAGCATTAGAAACACCAAAAAAGATCACCCCATACAAAATTCTTATAAAAAAATGTGTATTGGGAGTCATAAGTCATGTGGAGCGCATGCCATGCTTAAAAGATTTAAGTTTATGCAAGTTCATCTCATTTGGGCCTAAGCACATCCTATTGGGTCATTTGGACTCTGCATGGCACTAGAAGAACTAAAATGACAACCACACTCAAAATTCTTATCCATAATGTGTATTGGGTGTCAAAAGTTGGTCGGGTACATGTTATGCCCAAAAGTTCAAACACATCCCATTGTGCTTTTTTACTCCGCATGGCACTAGAAGCACCTAAAATGACTACCAAACCCCAAATTCTTATCCAAAATGTGTATTGGGTGTCGAAAGTCAGGTCGACTTCATGCCACGCCCCAAAGTTCCAAGTATAGCCATGTTCATCACATTGGGCCTAAACACGTACCATTGGGTATTTTTGAGTCCGCATGGGACTAGAAGCACCTAAAATGACAACCATAATCCAATTTATTATCCAAAACATGTATTAGGTGTTTAGCCATGTTCATCTCATTCAACCAAAACATGTCGATTGGGTCTTTTTGACTCTGCATGGAAATAGAAACACCTAAAACTCATATCCAAAATGTGTATTTTATGTCAAAAGTCCGGTCGTGTACATGCTCTTCCCAAGTTCGTTTCATTAGGTCTAAACACGTGCCATTGGGACTTTTTAAGTCTCCATGGCATTAGAAGGACAAAAATGACTACCACACTCCAAATTCTTATAAAAAATATGTATTTGGTGTCAAAAGTCAGGTCGAATACGTGCCATCCCAAATGATCTAAGTATAACAAAGTTCATTTCATTTGGGCGTAAACAAGTCTCATTGGGTCTTCTTGACTGTACATAGCCTTAGAAGCACAAAAAATGACCACCACACTCCAAATTGTTATAAAAAATTATGTATTGGGTATCATAAGTTAGGTCGAGTGCAGGCCATGCTTGAAAGATCCAAGTTTAGCCAAGTTCATCTCATTTGGGCCTAAACACATCCCATTCGGTCTTTTTGAATCTGCATGGTACTAGAAGCACCTAAAATGACCACCACACTCCAAATTCTTATCCAAAATGTGTATTGGATGTCAAAATTCAGGTCGAGTACATGTCCTGTGAAACAATATAGCCAAGTTCATCGCATTTGAGCCTAAACACATTCCAATGGGTCTTTTTTTAATTCCACATTGCACTAGAAGAACCTAAAATGACCATTACATTCCAAGTTCTTATCCAAAACATGTATTGGGTGTCAAAAGTCAGGTCGAGTACATCCCATTGAGCTTTTTTGACCCTACATGGCACCAGAAGCACAAAAAATAACCATGACACTCCAAATTCTTATCAGAAATGTGTATTGGGTGTTATAAGTCAGGTCGAGTGTATGCCATGCTCAAAATATTCAAGTTTAGCCAAGTTCATCTCATTTAGGCCTATACACGTCCGCTTTGGTCTTTTTGACTCGACATTGCAGTAGAAGCACCTAAAACAATCATCACACTCCAAATAATTATCCAAAACCTGTATCGGGTGTCAAAAGACAAGTCGAGTACGTGTCATGCCCAAGAGATCCAAGAGTAGCCAAGTTCATCTGATTTCGGCCTAAACACGTCCCATTGGGTCTTTTTGACTCCGCATGACACTAGAAACAAATAAAATGACAACTGCACTAATAATTCTTATCCAAAACCTGTATTAGGTGTTTAGCCAAGTTTAGCCAAGTTCATCTCATTTGGTTCTTCTAAACACGTCCTATTGGGTCATTTTCACCCTGCATGTCACTAGAAGCACCTAAAATGACCACCACACTCCAAAATCTTACCCGAAATGTGTATTGGGTGTCAAAAGTAAGGTCCCGTACATGCCATGCCTAAAAGATTCAAGTTTAGCTACTTTCGTCTCATTTGGGCCTAAACACGTCGCATTGAGTCTTTTTGACTCCGCATGGCACTAGAAACACCTAAAATGACTATCACACTCCACATTTTTGTCCAAAATGTCTATTGGGTGTCAAAAGTCAAGTCGAGACATGCTATTCTCAAAAGATCCAAATTTTGCCACGTTCATCACATTTGGGCCTAAACACGTCCAATTGGGTCATTTCCCTGCAGAACACTACAAGCACCTAAAATGACAACCACAATCCAAATTCATATCCAAAATGTGTATTGGGTGTTTAGCCAAGTTCATCTAATTGGGCATAAACAAGTTCCATTGGATATTTCTAACTCTGTATGGCACTAAAAGGACCTAAAATGACCACCACACTCCAAATACTTATCCAAAACTTGTGTAAGGTGTCAAAAGTGAGGTCAAGTACGTGTCCTAACCAAAAGATATTAGTAAAGCCAAGTTTATCTGATTTGGGCCTAAACACGTTGCATTGGGTGTTTTTGATTTGGCATACACTAGAAGCACCTAAAATGACAACCACACTCATAGTCTTCCAAAACGTGTATTGGCTGTTTAGCCAATTTTAGTCAAGTTCATCTCATTTGGGCCTAAACACGTCTTATTGGGTATTTTTCATTTTGCATGGAACTAGAAGCACCTAAATGACCACCACACTCCAAATTCTTATCCAAAACATGTATTTGGTGTCAAAGGTCAGGTCAAGTACATGCCATGCCCAAAATATCCAAGTATCGCCAAGTTCATCTCATTTAAGCCTAAACACATCCCATTTGGTCTTTTTGAGTCTTCATGGCTCTAGAAGAACCTAAAATGACCACCACACTCCAAATGTTTATCCAAAATATGTATTGGGTGTCATCAGTCAGGTCTAGAGCATGCTATGCCCAAAGATCCAAGTTTATCCATGTTCACCTCATTTAGGCCTAATTCCATTGTCTTTTTTACTCGACATGGCACTAGAAGCACCTAAAATGACCACCACACTCAAAATTATTATCTAAAATGTGTATTGGGTGTCGAAAGTTAGGTCGAGTACATGCCATGCCCAAAAGCTCCATGTTTAACCATGTTCGTCTCATTTGGGCCTAAACACGTCCCATTGGGTCTTTTTGTTACCGTGTGGAACTAGAAGCACTAAAATAACAACTACACTCCAAATTCTTATCCAAGACGTGTATTGGGTGTTTAGCCAAGTTTAGCCAAGTTCATCTAATTTGGGCCTAAAGACGTCCCATTGACTCTTTTTAACTGCGCATGGCACTAGAAGGACCTAAATTTACCACCACACTCCAAATACTTGTCCAAAATTTGTATTGAGTGTCAAAACTCAAGTTGAGTACGTGTCATGCCCAAAAGATCCAAGTATAGGTTCGTTCTTCTCATTTGGGTCTTAGCACGTCCCATTGGGTCTTTTTGACTCTGCATGACACTTGGAGCACCTAAAATGAGAACCAAAATCATAACTCTGATCCAAAACGTGTATTGGGTGTTTAGCCAAGCTCATCTCTTTTGGGCCTAAACACGCCCTATTGGGTAGTTTTGGCTCTGCATGGTAATAGTATTACCTAAAATGATCACCACACTACATATTCTTATCTAAAATGTGTATTGCGTGTCAAAAGTATGGTCGAGTACATGACATGCCTAAAAGATTAAAGTTTAGTCAAGTTCATCTCATTTGGGCCAAAACACATCCCATTGGTTCTTTTTAACTCTGCATGGCACTAGAAGAACCTAAAATTACCACACTTCAAAATCTTATCCAAAACATGAATTGGGTGTTTAGTAAAGTTTGTCTAATTTGGGCCTAAACAAGTCATATTAAGTCCTTTTTACTGCACATGGCACTAGAAGCACCTAAAATGACAACCACACTCATAATTCATATCCAAAACGTGTATTGGGTGTTTGGCCAAATTCATGTCATTTGGCCCAAAACACATCCTATTGGGTCTTTTTCACTCCGCATGGCACTAGAAGCACCTAAAATGACTACCACAGCCCAAATGCTAATCCAAAACGTGTATTTGGTGTCAGAAGTGATGTCGAGTAATGCCATGCGCAAAATTTCTAAATATAGCCAAGTTCATTTCATTTGGGCCTAAACACGTTCCTTTGGTTCTTTTTCACTGTACATGGCACTAAAAGCACCTAAAATGACCACTACACTCCAAATATTATGTAAAATGTGTATTGAGTGTTAAACGTCAAGTCGAGTACATGCCATGCCAAAAAGATCCAAGTTTATCCACATTCGTCTTATTGGGACCTAAACACGTCCCATTGGGTTATAAGTCAGGTTGAGTGAACTAGAAGCCGTTAAAATGACCACCACACTCCAAATTCTTACCCAAACTGTGTACTAGATGTAATAAGTCAGGTCGAGTGCTAATAAGTCAGGTCGAGTGCATGCCCTACCCAAAAGATTCAAGTTGAGCCAATTTCATCACATTTGGGCCTAAACACGTCCCATTGGGTCCTTTTTACAACGCATGGTACTGGAAGCACCAAAAATGACAAACGCACTCCAAATACTTATCTAAAACGTGTATTGGGTGTCAAAAGTTATGTCGAGTACATGCCCTGCCCAAAAGATCCAAGTTTAGCCAAGTTCATCTTATTTGGATCTAAACACATCTCATTGGGTCTTTTGACTCTATGTAGCACTAGAAGCACCTAAAATGACCACCACACTCCAAATTCTTCTCCAAAATATGTATTGGGTGTCAAAAGTTAGGTCGAATACATCTTATCCAAACTATGTATTGAGTGTCAAAATTCAGGTCGAGTATATGCCAGGCCCAAAAGATCCAAGTAGAGCCAAGTTCATCTCATTTGGACTTAAAAACGTCCCATTAGGTCTTTTTGACTCCGCATGGCACTAGAATAACCTAAAATCACATCACTTCAAATTCGTATCCAAAACGTGTATTGGATGTTTAGCCAAGTTCATCTAGTTTGGGCCTAAACACGTCCTAATGAGTCTTTTTTACTCTACATGGCACTAGAAGTACCAAAAATGACCACCACACTCTAAATACTTATTCAAAATGTAAATTTTGTGTCGTAAGTCAGATCGAGTGCATGTCATGGCAAAAAGATTCATGTTTAGTGAAGTTCATCTCATTTGGGCCTAATCACGTCCCATTGCGTATTTGTCACTCTACATGGCGCTAAAAGCACATAAAATAACAACCACCCTACAAATTCTTGTCCAAAATTTTTTTTAGGTGTAAAAAATCAGCTTGAGTACATGCCATAATGAGAAGATTCAAGTTTAGCCATGTTCATCTCTTTTGGGTCTAAATATGTTCCATTGGATCTTTTTGACTCTGCATGGCACTAGAAGCACCCAAAAATACCACCACACTCGAAATACTTATCCAAAACTTATATTGGATGTCAAAAGTCAGTCCGAGTATGTGTCATGCCCAAAAGATCTAAATATAGCCAAGTTCATCAGATTTGAGCCTAAACACATCCCATTGGGCCTTTTTGACTCCCCATAGTAGTAGAAGCACCTAAAATGACAACCACAATCAAAATTATTCTCCAAAACGTGTATTGGGTGTTTAGCCAAATTAGCCAAGTTCATCTCATTTAAGATAAACACGACCTAATGGGTCTTTTTCACTCCGCATGGCACTAGAAGCACCTAAAATTACCAACACAGTCCAAATATTTATCCAAAACATGTATTGGGTGTCAAAAGTCAGGTCGAGTACATGCAATTCCTTAGAGATCCAAGTATAGCCAAGTTTATCTCATTTGGGCCCAAACACATCCCATTGGATCCAAGTATAGCCAAGTTCAAAAAATGACCACCACATTCCAAATTCCTATCGAAAGCGTGTATTGCATGTCAAAAATCTAGTGTAGTGCATGATAAGCCAAAAGATTAAAATTTAACCAAGTTCATCTCTTTTTCGTCTAAACACGTCCCATTGGGTCATTTTAATTCTGCATGGCACTAGAGGTACAAAAAATGACAACCACACTCCAAATTCTTATAAAAATGTCTTAGCCAAATTAAGCTAAGTTCATCTCATTTGGCCTAAACACGTTCCATTAAGTCTTTTTGACTCCTCATGACACTAGAAGCACCTAAAATTGCAACCACGCTTCAATACTTATCCAATACGTGTATTGGGTGTCAAAAGCCAGATCCAGTACTTATCATGCCCAAAAGATCCAAGTTTAGCCAAGTTCTTCTCATTTAGGTCTAAACACATCACATCGGGTCTTTTATACTTCCCATGGAACTAAAAGCACCTAAAATTACAACCACACTCCAAATACTTATCCAATACATGTATTGGTTGTCAAAGTCAAGTCTAGTACATGTCATGCCCAAAAGATCCAAGTACAACAAAGTTCTTCTCAATTGGGTCTAAACATGTCACATTAGATCTTTTTGACTCTGCATGGCACTAGAAGATCCTAAAATGACCACCACGCTCCAAAATCATATCCAAAATGTCTATTGGTGTTACAATCTGTCCGAGTGCAATCCATGCCCAAAAGAGCCAAGTTTAGCCAAGTTCATCCCATTTGGGCTTAAACAGGTTCCATTGAGTCTTTTTGACTCGACATGGCCCTAGAAGCTCCTAAAATGATAATGAAAATCCAAATTCTTATCTAAAATGTGTATCGAGTGTCAAAAGTCAGGTCGAGTACATGCCATGCCCAAAAGATTCAAATTTAGCCAAGTTCCTCTCATTTGGGCCAAAAGATATTCCATTGGGTTTTTTTGATTCCACATGGCACTAGAAGAACCAAAAATGACAACCATACTCAAAATTCTTATCCAAAATGTTTATTGTGTGTTTATTTAAGTTTAGCCAAAATCATCTCATTTGGCCCTAACACATCCTATCGAGTCTTCTTGATTCTGCATGGCACTAGAAGCACCTAAAATTATAACCACACTCCAAATACTTATAAAAAATGTGTATTGGGTGTCAAAAGATAGGTCGAGCATGTGTCATGCCCAAAAGATATAAGTATAGCCAAGTTCTTCTCTTTTGGGTCCTAAACACGTCACATTGGATCTTTTTGACTCTGCATGACACTAGAAGCACTGAAAATGAAAACAACACTCATAATTCTCATTCAAAATTGTGTATCAGGTGTTTAGCCAAGTTCGTCTCATTTGGGCATAAACACACCATATTGGGTCTTTTTGACTCTGCATCGAACTACAAGCACCTAAAATGATCACCACACTCTAAATTCTTATCCAAAACGTGTATTGGGTGAAATAAGTCAGGTCGAGTGCATGGCATGCGTAAAAGATCCAAGTTTAGCCAAGTTCATCTCATTTGGGCCTAAACACACCCCATTGGGTCTTTTTTGACTCAGCATGACCACCACACTTCATATTCTTATCCAAAATGTGTATTGGTTGTCAAAAGTGTAGTCAATTACCTACCATGCCCAAAAGATTGAAGTTAAGTGAAGTTAATCTCATTTGGGCCTAAACACGCCCCATTGGGTATTTTTGACTCTGTATGGCACTAAAAGCATCTAAAATTACCAGCACACTCAAAATTCTTATCCTAAATGTGTATTGGGTGTCATAAGCCAGGTCGACTGCATGCCATACCCAAATGATCTAAGTCTAACAAAGTTAATCTCATGTTGGCCTAAACATGGCTCATTGGGTCTTTTTGACTCCGCATGGCACTAGATGTTGGGTTAGGTTTTAAAATTTGAGGAGAAATCAATGAACGCCAAACGGTTCGTTGGTGGAAAATAAAAAAATTTCACATCAATCAACTTAATTATATTAAATATTAAAACCATACTAACGATTATGGTTACTTAGTTAGACGTATTCAATAAAGGTAGAAACAATTGTCACCTTACGTTGTATCGGAGAATATCTGACTTGGTGAAATCTTATTGATTGTCTTTGTGTTCTTCGTTCTTAGTTCTTTGTAGAACTTGAATTAGCCTTCATAGCAACAACCACTCATATGATTCATAAGTATATCTTAATCGGATGTTCATCAGAAATTGAGTGTGGGCCCTCAAAACAACTGGAGAAGAAAAATCATATATTCCCTTCTCCTCTTTGTATTTCAGCGGCAACTATGGGGAGGGAGAGAAACTATGTATTATCTACTTTGCATAATCACACACTGTGTTAGGGTTTGGGATGCATCCCTATTGCCAAACCTTTTATAATAATTATGAAGTTTACATATATACCCCCATATGTTAAATTACTGAAAATTCACCCCCTAATATTTGCTATTTCTGAAAATTATATATCTCCCTAGAGTTAATGTCTTGTGCAAATTCTTCAATCAAAATTGATCTTCATCAATTAATTAGTTAATTTTTTTATTTACTAATTATCCAATAGTTAGAAAATAACTAATTAATTGATTTGAACACTAATTAAGTGAAAAAACCCATCATGTATGGGTTCAGGAATATACCTTGGTCCTAAACACATTTTTGGTCCAACTGGTGTTGTTTTTTATTCATGTTCTTATGAGCTACTTCTGAGACCGAATGGACCCATATGAATAAAGCTATAAGATTCAAATACTCAGTGAATTTAACTTTGTAAATTCCTAACCTATTTAATCTTGACATCGTATAACTCTACTATAAGTCTGATACCGAATCGACTCTCGATTCATGGTGGCTACATTTTCTGTTAGTGTAAATAAACACTTTTATTTCATGGTTCATAGAATATTTCAACATATTACCCTTTGTGAATATGAGTAACAAGAGCGGGTTGTAAAATTAAGATTTTGGCCCTCTAGTTATTATTTCCATAACTATTTATTGATTGTGAATAAGGTTAAGAATGTATGCTGCCGTTTCCATGGTATATCCCCAAAATGAATCTGGGAGGGATGATTAACTCATCATGGATCTAACCATATCCAATAGAGTTTGATTCCTTCACTCTAACACACCATTCTATTTTAGAGTGCCAGTTGCTGTAAGCTTAGAAAGAATACCTTCTTCTTTAAGAAAGTCTTTGAACTCTCCTAGCAAGTACTCTCCACCACGATTTGATCGTAGCGTTTTGATTTGTTTCTCTAATCGCTTTTCGACCATAGCCTTGTACTCTTTGAACTTTTCAATGGTTTTAGACTTTTGGTGCATTAGATAAACATGTCCAAGATGTGTGTAGTCATCAATGAAGGGTACAAAGTATTCATAACCTCATCTTGCTTGGATATCAAATGGCCCACGTAAATCACTATGTATGAGTTCGAGGCATTGAGTGGCTCTTTCAGCCTTCACTGAAAATGGTCTCTTAGTCATTTTCCTTCTACAAAGGATACACATGTGGATAGTGATCCCACACTTAAAGTTTGTAATAGACCATCTCTTGCAAGTCTTTTAATCTTGTCCAAGCCGATGTGGCCAAGACGTAAGGGCCACAAATAGGTTAGATCGGTTGAGTCAGACTTCAACCTTTTACTATCCCTTTGTAAATCAGTATTCACTTCAGTGTCACATATCATTGAAATTATTGGTTTTACGTAAAATAATTTTTATTTATCAAACGTGCAGTAGTAATTAAACAATCATTACTAAAAATACTAATATCTTTATCAATGAAATTTAAACTGAATCCTTTCTCAATTAAAATAGCTACTAAAATAAGTTTCTTCCCAAAAATTGGGATATAATAAACATCACGTAAAACCATAAACTGTTATCAAATGACAATTTAACAGTTCCACTAGATACGACCGATACTAGTGCTTCATTTCTCCAACGGAAGCTGGACTTACCCTCGTCAAGCCTTCTAATTTCCTTGAACCCCTTTAGATCGCAACTCCTTGAGATAGTCTGGGCAGTTGCATTTCTGATGGCCAGCGACACCACAATGATGTCACTTCTCAATCGAATTGTCCACTTTTGTAGTACCCTTACCTTTTACAGCCTTCGAGTTCTACTTTTTAGCCTTTTGCAGACTCTCTTATGCTTCTTTTTGGTGCCAGAGGTGGAAGGCTTGCTTTTAGTAAAGTTTGACTCTCTAGTCTTCCTCTTGCCCTTCAGAAATTCGGTCTCAGCAGCTTGCAGTAACTTCATCAGCTCAGGAAGTGAGTACCTCAACTTATTCATCGAATAGTTAAGTTTGAATTTCTCAAAAGTGTCAGACAGAGTCTCAAGGATCATATCAACTTGTGTCACACCATCTTCCTCAGCACCCATGATCTCCATTTCATTCAGATAACTAATGATCAACATCATATGTTCTCTGACAGGAGTTCTAAGTTTCATCCTACAATTCATGAAATTTTGCACAACAACTTGTTTGGCTTGACGACCTTGATCTCTGAACATTTCAGTGATGTTCTGATGCTATTGTTGCAACATATTACTAACAGAAGTCAAGATGTAACACTTGGCGATCTCATCAGAACACACCCAAGAAGCATAAGCATCATTTTTCTCTTGAGTCGATTTAGCAACAAGCTCAAGGGGACAACGAGCGGTGAACATGAATTTGTGCTTTTCTACCGTCAGCACGATATCAATATTACACGAAAAGAGTAAATATCGAGAGTGGGGATAGTGATATGATTACTGAAAAGAGTAAATAAATACTCAATCATTTGAGAATGTATGATGCATGATGAAAATACCTAAATATTCAAAAATCCAATAATAAAAATCTTTCTTCCAAGATGTTTTGATCAATAACGATAGCTTGTCTCTCATCTAAGGACAACGTCCAAGCTACCTCATATCGCATCAAGACTCCTCTCGTTTGGTTAACACTTCTGAAGATGTCACTACATCTAGCTTAATCAATCACCAATGGTTTTGGTCACCTTAGCCCCATTCACTAACCTTTATGAGGGATTCCAATGTGCTTCGGTCTAAATGTTTAACCAACGCATTTTGCTTTAAAGGTTTCCATGAACTAATAGTCCATCTAGGAACGGTCCCGCCTCACCACTTCTTTTACAAGATTTATCTTCTTAAGCAACTTGATGACTCAAAATGACACGATTCGTAAGTTTCTCCCACTAAAGAGAGGACCGCTAGGGCGACTCTAAACCATGCCTTGTGCCACATTCAAGTTTGCGTTCGATACCTTGGGAACATTTCAACGTAAATGACCATCCCACATAGTTTTTGGAAAAATAAATTTTTTGTTGTTTTTTCCAAATTATAACTCTTTATTAATTTGAAAAAAACAAGTATCGAAAATTATAAACTTCTATAAAATTTAAATGCTACTTTAAAACTTATAACTTTTATAAATTCATATTGTATTTAAATTATAACCCATTATAAATATAAACTACAATGATGCATGTACATGATACATGCCTTTTTGATATTGGAATATTCCTATTTCTATATGGCATGTTATACGATGTTGCGAGATTAATAATAAATCATCCATTCAAAATTAACCTCCTTATTGGCTCATTTCTAATTACAAACCATAAAAAGAATAATAAATGAATTACAATAATTTAATTACTAGTCTTCATGGCATCTGTAATTGTCTCATTGTCCTTCAGGAAGTTCCACCAATTTTGTAACTCTTTACAACAGTCATATTTTCAAGCTTTGATCAAAACCCTTTAACTAAGGAAAACTATTTTCCTAATTAAATAATCCAAATAAATTCAAAAGATGAAAAAGATAATTAGCTTTTGGATTCAAAATTCAAAAGATAAAAAGATAAAATTGATAATTTTCTTTTAAATTTTAATTATCTTTTATTCAATAAAAATTCAAAATTCAAAATTCAAATCTTAAATGATAAAAGATATGATAAAAGTTTTCGCAAAACATTACAGGCTTCCTAAACCCTAATTGTTATCTCCTAGGGTGTCACAAATCCTAGTCACCATGCAAGGTCACATGGGCAAGCGGTAGGCCAGGAGGTGGTGTGGCACGGCGGTGGTCAGTAGCTACAGGTGATGGTAGTAGTGATGTCAACGGTTTTGAGGTGGCCATGGATTACATGGAACTTAAAAAATACAAATTTTACAAGAAAATAAATTACATAAAATCCTATGCCTCACCTTTTTCGTACATCAATTCAAAAATAAAAAAATAAAACGCCTAGAGCCAATGGATCCATAAAACACATTCAAAGCTAATTTGAATCTACCATACAAAATAATATAACAATACAACATCCAACGATCCATATGTTTAGAAACTAAATATACGCAATCAAGAACCTAGGGCTCTGATACCAATTGTTGGATCGGGTATTAAAATTTGAGAAAAAATTAATGAACAATGAATGGTTCGTGAGTGGAAATAAAAAAATTTTCACATCAACCAATTTACTCAGTTTAAATATTAAAACCATACTTAAGATTATGCATACTTAGTTTAACGTATTCAATAGAGGTAGAAACGAGAATTTCTAACTTGGTGGAATCCAATTAATTGTCTTTGTGTTCTTCGTAGAACTCAAATCAGCCATCACACCAGCAACCACTCGTAGAATTCAGAAATATATCTCAATCGGATATTGATCAGGAATTGAGTGTGCGCTCTCAAAACAACTAGAGAAGAAAAATCAGATTTTTTCTTCTCCTCTCTGTATTTCGGCGGCAACTAGGGGGACTCTGCTCTGTGTAATCACACACTATGTTAAGGTTAGGGATGCAACCCTATTCTCATCCATTATATAATAATTTGGAATTTGCACATATACTCTATATGACAAAATACTAAAAATTGCATGTCTCCCTACAGTCAATGTTGTGTCCAAATTCATCAATCTAAATTGATAAATTAAATTGATCTTCATCAATTAATTAATTAATTTCTTTTATATACTAATTATCTCATAATTAGAAAATAACCAATTAATTAATTTGAAAATTAATTACTTGTTCATCACAGGTGACAACACCCATCACATATGCGTTCGAGAAATATACCTTGATCCAAAACACATTTGGATCCTGACATCGTACGACTCCATGCGCGCTACATTTTCTGTCAATTCAAATAAACACTTTTATTTCACGATCCACAAAATTTTTCAAGATATTACCCTTCGTGTTTATCAGTAACAAGAGCGGAGGTAAAGTTACCATTTTATCCTTGTAATTATTATTTTCTTAACTCCTTTATTGACTGTGAATAAAAAAAACATAACAGTGAATTGTCTCGTATAGTTCACCATGTCTTATTCAATGATTTAATTCATCAAATACTTGGCCAAGTTAATTTATTCACACACCCATCAGTAAAATATAAGGTGATATTATTGCATTTACAATCTCATGAATTTTCACATATGTGAATCACACAACTCCAACATAGTTAAATCATGATCCCAACAGTCTAGGTAATTATGAAAATACCCTTATAGGTGTAACATTTAGATTTAGAGCTAGATAAAAGACTTTACTCTAAACTAATTTGTTCGTGGTCTATTCAACATGTTTCACGATATGTCTAGGTCGACCGTTAGAATCTCCACTCCCATGCCCAATACTAGCGTCATTTGGTTCAACCTAATAGTCGTAATCGGACTCGATTGCCGAGTCGATCCTAAAACTATAAATAATATTCTGAACTATTTCAGAAGAATTTGTTTGGAAGACCACTCTAGCTCTACTCTTATTACATTGACAATAGTTCCAAGACCTGAGTAAATTATAAACACACTTTAATTAATAGAAAAAAACTTTCATTCATTAATGAAATTTAGAAATACAAAATGTCAAAGAAATAACTAAATACTCATATATAGTTATTACACCCTAATTTATCGATATAACTCCAACACTAGAAGCACCTAAAATTACAACCACACTCCAAATACTTATCCAAAATGAGTATTGGGTGTCAAAAGTCTGGTCGAGTACTTGTCATGCCCAAAAGATCCAAGTATAACCAAGTTCTTCTCATTTGGGTCTAAACACGTCACATTGGGTCTTTTTGACTCTACATGGCACTAGAAGCACCTAAAATGACAACCACACTCAATAATTCTTATCCAAAATGTGTATAGAGTGTTTAGCCAAGTTCATCTCATTTGGGCCTGAACGTGTCCTGTTCGATCTTTTCGACTCTACATGAAACTAGAAGCACCTAAAATGATCACCACACTCCAAATTCTCACCCAAAATGTGTATTGGGTGTCAAAAGTACATTCAAGTACATGCAATGGCCAAAAGATCCAAGTATAGCCAAGTTCATCTCATTTGGGCCTAATCACATCCCATTGGGTTGTTTTGACTCTACATGGTGCTAGAAGAACCTAAAATTACCACCACACTCCAAATACTTATAAAAAATGTGTATTTGTTGTCATAAGTCAGGTCAAGTGCATGCCATGCCTAAAAGATCCAAGTTTAGCCAAGTTCACCTTCTCATTTGGGCCTAAACACATCCCATTAGATTTTTTTGACTCGGCCTGGCACTAAAAGAACCCTAAATGACCACCACACTCAAAATCCTTATCCAAAACATTTATTGGGTGATGAACGCCTGGTCGAGTATATGCCATGCCCAAAAGTTTCATGTTAAGTGAAGTTCATCTCATATTGACATAAAAATGTTCTATTGAGTCTTTTTGACTCTGTATGCCAGTAGAATCACCTAAAATGACCACCACACTCCAAATTCTTATCTAATACTTGTATTGGATGTCAAGTACATGTCATGCCCAAAAGATCCAAGTTTAGCCACGTTTGTCTCAATTGGGCCTAAAACGTCCCAATGGGTCTTTTTGACTCCGCATGGTGATAGAAGCACCAAAAATGACAACCACACTCGAAATTATTATCCAAGACATGCATTGGGTGTTTAGCCAAGTTTAGTCAAGTTCGTCTCATTTAGGCCTAAACACGTCTCAATGGGTCTTTAGACTCTGCATTGCACTAGAAGCACATAATTGACTACCACACTCTAAATGTCTATCAAGAATGTGTATTGGGTGTCAAAAGTAAGGTCGCATACATTCCGTGCCCAAAAGATCCATTTATAACCAAGTTCATCTCATTTGGGCCTTAACACGTTCGATTCGATCTTTTTGACTCTACATGGCACTAGAAGCACCTAAAATGACCACCACACTCCACATTATTCTCTAAAGTGTGTATTAGGTGTCATAAGTCAGGTTGACTGCATGCCATGCCCAAAAGATCAAAGTTTAACCAAGTTCATCTCATTTGAGCCTAAGCATGTCCCATTGGGTCTTTTTGACTTAGCATGGCACTAGAATCATCTAAAATTATCACCACACTCCAAATTCTTATCCATAATGTGTATTGAGACTCAAAAGTTAGGTCGAGTACTCGCCAGGCCCAAAAGATCCAAGTTTAGCCAAGTTCGTCTCTTTTGGTCCTAGACATGTCCCATTGGATCTTTTCGACTCCGCGTGGCACTAGAAGCACCTAAAATGACCATCACACTCCAAATTCTTATCCAAAATATGTATTTGGTGTCAAAAGTCAGGTCAAGAACATGCTACGCTCAATAGATCCAAGTTTAGCCACGTTCGTCTCATTTGGGCTTAAATGCGTCCCATTGGATCTTTTTGACTCCGCATTGAACTAGAAGCACCTAAAAGGACAACCACACTCCAAGATCTTCTACAAAACGTATATTGGGTGTTTAGCAAAGTTTCATCAAGTTCGTCTCATTTCAGCCTAAACACGTCCTATTAGGTCTTTTTGGCTCCGCATGGCATTAGAAGCACCTGAAATGACTACCACACTCCAAATACGTATCCAAAACTTGAATTGGGTGAAAAAGTCAAGTCAATTATGTGTCATGCCCAAAAGTTTCAAGTTTAGCCAAGTTCATCTGATTTGGGCCTAAACACGTCAATTAGGTCTTTTTGACTTCGCATGGCACTAGAAGCACCTAAATTGACAATCACTTATAATTCTCATCCAAAGTGTGTATTGAGTGTTTAACCATGTTTAGCTGAGTTCGTCTCATTTGGTGCTAAACATGTCCTATTAGGTCTTTTTCAATCTGCATCGAACTCGAAGCATCTAAAATGACCACCAAACTCAAAATTCTTATCCAAAACATGTATTGGGTGTCAAAAGTATGTTCATCTCATTTGGGCATAAACACATCCCGTTGGGTCTTTTTGACTACGCATGGCACTAGAAGCACCTAAAATGACCACCACACTCCAAATACTTATCCAAAATTTTTATTGGGTGTCAAAAGTCCGGCCGAGTACGTATCATGCACATATGATCCAAGTATAGCCATGTTCAACTGAGTTGGGTCTAAGCACTTCCCATTGGGTCTCTTTGACTTCGCATGGCACTAGAAGAACCTATAATGAGAACCACACTATAATTCTTATCCAAAATGTGTATTGGGTATTTAGCCAAGTACTTCTCATTTGGGCCTAAACATGTCCTAATGGGTATTTTTCTCTCTACATGGCACGAGAAGCACCTAAAATGACAACCACACCTTAAATTCTCATCCAAAATGTGTTTTGGGTGTTAAAAGTGAAGTCGAGTACATGCCATGCCCAAAAAATCCAAGTATAGCCAAGTTCATCTCATTTGAGCTTAAACACGTCCCATTGGGTATTTCAGACCCTGCAAGGCACTAGAAGCACCTAAAATGACCACAACACTCCAAATTGTGTATTGGGTTTCATACGTAAGGTCAAGTGCATGCCATGTGCAAACGATTTAAGTTTAACCAAGTTCATCTCATTTGGGCCTAAACACTTTCCATTACGTCTTTTTGACTCTACATGGTAATACAAGCACTTGAAATGACTACCACACTCCAAATACTAATCCAAAACTTCTATTGGGGGTCAAAAGTCAGGTCGAGTACGTGTCATGCCCAAAAGATTCAAGTTTAGCCAAGTTCATCAGATTCGGGCCTAAAAATGTCTCATTGGATCTGTTTGACTTTACATGGCACTAGAAGCACCTAAAATGACAACCATACTCATAATTATTATCCAAAATGTGCATTGAGTGTTAAGCCAAGTTTTGCCATGCTCATCTCATTTGGGCCTACACGTCCTATTGGGTCTTTTTCACTCTGCATGGCACTCGCAGCACCTAAAATGACCGCCACACTCTAAATTTTTATGGGAAATGTGTATTGGCTTTAAAAAGTAAGGTCGAGTACATACCATTCCCAAAAGAATCAAGTATTGCCAAGTTCATCTCATTTGGGCCTAAACACGTGTTATTGGGTCTTTTTTACTGTAGATGGCACTAGAAGAACAAAAAATGACCACCATACTCAAAATTCTTATAAAAATGTGTATTGGGCATCATAAGTCAGGTTGAGTGCATGCCATGCCGAAAAGTTTTAAGTTTAGCGAAGTTTATCTCATTTTTGGCCTAAACACGTCCTATTTGGTCTTTTTGAATTCGCATGGCACTAGAAGCACCTAAAATTACCATCACTCTCCAAATTCATATCCAAAACGTGTATTGGGTGCCAATAGTCAGGTCGAGTACATGCCATGTCCAAAATATCCAATTATAGTCAAGTTCATCTCCTTTAGGCTTAAAAACACATCCCATTCGATCTTTTTGACTTTGCTTGGTACTAGAAGAACCTAAAATGACCACCACATTCCAAATTCTTATTCAAAATGTGTATTGGGTGTCATAAGTTGGGTCGAGTGCATGCCATACACAAAAGAGCCAATGTTAGTAAAGTTCATCTCATTTGACTCGGCATGACACTAGCAGCACATAAAATGACCCCTACAGTCCAAATTCTTATCCAAAATGTGTATTGGGTATCAAAATTAAGGTCGATTAGATGCCATGACAAAAGATTAGCGAGATTGTCTCATATGGGCCTAAACACGTCCCATTGGGCCTTTTTGACTCTACATGGCAGTAGAAGCACCGAAAATGACCTCCACACTCCAAATTCTTGTCCAAAACTTATTTTTTGTATTAAAATTCAGGTCAAGTCAATGTCATGCCCAAAATATCCACGTTCATCTCATGGACCTAAACACGTCCTATTGCATCTTTTTGACTCCTCATGGCACTAAAAGCATCTAAAATGACAACCACACTCTAAACTTTTATCCAAAATGTGCATGAAGTGTTTAGCAAAGTTTAGTCAAGTTCCTCTCATTTGGGCATAAACATGTCACATTGGGCCTTTTTGACTTTGCATGGCTAGAAGCACCTAAAATGACCACCTCACTCCAAATACTTATCCAAAACTTGTATTGAGTCCGGTCGAGTAGTATCATGCGCATAAGATCTAACTATACCAAGTTCATCTCATTTGAGTCTAAACACGTTGCGTTGGGTATTTTTGACTTCGCATGGCACTAGAAGCACCTAAAATGACAACCACACTCATAATTCTTATCCAAAATGTGAATTAGGTGCTTAGCCAAGTTTAGCCAAGTTCATCTCATTTGGGCCTAAACACGTCCTATTGGGTCTTTTTCACTCCGCATGGCATAAAAAGAACCTAAAATGACCACCACATCCTAAATTCTTATCCTAAACGTGTATAGGGTGTCAAAACTATGTTCGAGTGCATGCCATGCCCAAACAATTTAAGTTTAACCAATTTTATCTCATTTAGGCCTAAACACGTCCCATTGGGTCTCTTGACTTCGCATGGAACTAGAAGTACCTAAAATGACAACCACACTCCAAATCCTTATCCAAAATGTTTAATGGGTATTTAGCCAAGTTTAGCCAAGTTTATCTCATTTGGGCCTAAACACGTCGCATTGGTCGTTTTGACTCCACATGGCACGAAAAGAACCTAAAATGACCACCACACTCCAAATTCTTATCCAAAATTTGTATTGGTTGTCATAAGTCAGGTCGAGGGCATGACATGCCTAGTAGATTGAAGTCAGCTAAGTTCCTCGCATTTGGGCATAAACAAATCCTATTGGGTCTTTTTCACTCTGCATGATACTCGAAGCACCTAAAATGACCAGCACGCTCTAAATTCTTATCCAAAATGTGTATTGGCTGTCAAAAGTAAGGTTGAGTATATGCCGTGCCCAAAAGATCTAAGTATAGTCAACTTCGTCTTATTTAGGCCTAAACACGTTGCATTAGGTTTTTTTGAGTCTACATGGGACTCATAACCAAAAATGACCACCATACTCCAAATTCTTATCCAAAATTTTTATTGCACGTCCTAAGTTATGTTGAGTACATGCCTTGCCCAAAAGTTCCAACATGCCATGGACGTTCCATTGGGTCTTTTTGACTAAGCATATCCCTAGAAGCACCTAAAATGGGCACCACACTCCAAATTGTTATCCAAAATGTGTATTGGGAATCAAAAGTCAGGCCGAGTACATGCCATGCCTAAACTATCAAAGTTTAGCCAAAGTTCATCTCATTTTCGCCTAAACATGTCTCATTGGGTCTTTTTGGCTCCGCATGGCAATAGAAGCACCTAAAATGATCACCACACTCCAAATTCTTACAAAAAATGTGTATTAGGTGTCAAAAGTTAAGTCAAGTATATGCAATGCCGAAAGTATCCAAGTTTAACCACGTTTGTCTCATTCAGGCCTAAACACATCTCATTGGGTCTTTTTGACTTCGCTTGGAACTAGAAGCATCTAAAATTACAACCACGCTCCAAATTCATTTATCCAAAATGTTTAAAGGGTGTTTAGCCAAGTTTATCTCATTTGTGCCTAAACACGTCCCATTGAATCTTTTTGACTCGCGTGGCACTAGAAGAACCTAAGATCGAAGTTTAGCCAAGTTCATCTTATTTGGGCTAAACACATCCTGTTTGGTCATTTTGACTCAATATTGCACTAGTAGCTCCTAAAATGACGACCACACCTTCAATTCATATAAAAAATGTGTATTTCATGTCAATGTCAGGTCGAGTACATGTCATGCCCAAATGATTCAATTTTAGCTAAGTTCACATCATTTGGGTGTAAACACGTTCCATTGGGTCTTTTTTACTATGCATGGCACTAGAAAAATTAAAAATAAAAACAACACTCAAAATTCTTTTCCAAAATGTGTATTGGGTGTCAAAAGTCATGTCGAGTACATGCCATGCCCAAAAGATCTAAGTTTAGCTACGTTCATCTCATTTGGGTCTAAACACGTCCCATTGGGTCTTTTTTGTGCATGATACTAGAAAAACCTAAAATGACCACCACACTCTAAATTTTTATCCAAAACATATATTCGGTGTCAAAAGTCAGGTCGAGTACATATCATGCCCAAAAGATTCAAGTTTATCCATGTTCGTCTTATATGAGCCTAAACACGTCACATTGGATCTTTTTGACTTTGCATGGCACCAAAAGCATGAAAAATGACTACCACACTCCAAATTCTTATAAAAACGTGTATTGGGAGTTTAGCCAAGTTCATTTTACATGGGCCTAAACACGTCCCATTGGGTTTTTTTTACTCTGCATGTCATTAGAAGCACCTAAAATGACAACCACACTCATAATCCTGACCTAAAACGTGTATTGGGTGTTTAGCTAATTTTGGCCAAGTTCATCTCATTTGGACCTAAACAAGTCCTATTAGGTCTTTTTGACTCTGCATGGCACTGGAAACACCTAAAATGACTATTGATAATTGCATAAAAACTCATTTTATTCATTATTTAAACAATAACATTTTTGAAAAGAAGAGGTTAAATATGATGTTTTATGTATTTATATCACAAATGTTACATTAGGATATTTATTTTGTTTTTAATGTGTTTTAAGGATACAAAAATAAGCGACTTGAAAAGGAGTTCAAAATTGTTTTTAATGTGTTTTATGAATTTCAAATTTCAAATTAAGCATCAAATCGGCAGATTTGCACAGTCAAAGATAAGAGATGAAGATTTCATTTTAATATTTTTCCATATTTGTCTAATCGTTCCAACATGGTCAAAAGGTGGGATCAAATCTGATTACGATTTTAAATCAGTGAAGGATAAAGATAAAGATAGGGACCTTAGCTTATCTCTTGAGCTAGAATCTACCATATTTTATCTTGAAGTTTGAAGTTTGAATTTTAAATTCTTCTCATGATAAATGACAAAGAGTCCTACTTGTGCTAGAGTTCTTAAAAGGATAATGTTGCTAACTTTGGAAAGGAGAGATTCTAGGGAGAAAATGCTGATTTTTGTGAAGATTGAAGAGCACACAACTTCTATAAAAACAAGGGGACACGCCCCAACCAAAAAGAAGGAGGACTTTTGAGTTATTTTCTAGTTTAGAAGTATGTTCTTCAGTATCTCCTTGTGTAGCTAATTTCTTTCTTTGGTTAAGGGTGATTTCAAAGCCCTAGACATGGTTATTAGTTAATAAATTTCAGAAATTTTATTTCACCTCTCTTTAAATTATGTTTATATTCCTTTGATTTCATTATCTATTAATTCTTTCTTGTTTTCTTGGGTGAACAATGAGGTGAGCATGTTAGTAATTTTATTGCTAGTTTAGAATTTTGATCCATGATTTTCAAGGCTTTCTAAACAAAAGTAGCAAATTATTTTCAATGGTTATGGGATATTTTTCGTTTGATTACATAAGGAGTAAAACTCAAGTTTTATAAACCGAACTTGTGTGTTAGTTGCTTGATTCAACCCATATCTTTCTTGATTAACTTATTTCATTATACCAAATTTAGAGAACTTATTCTAGGTTATTTAACGTGAAGAGTTTGAGTAAAGAACTTGTTTTACTTAACGACAAGGTAAGGAAAGATCAAGATAATCGAACTTGTGATTGTTTTAAGGTTGTTATTTTTGGAAGATTGAGAAAGTTATTTCTGAATATTGACTATTCCCATATTTATAGAGATGGAGAACGAATCCTTAACCATATTTCTTATCATATTCTTAATTCTTTAAATCTGTCTTTTCTAAATTCCAGTTTCTAATTTATTTTTTTTTGCTTTGTTTACGTATCAAACAATCTTCAAACTCCCCCCCCATATTTTATTTTCATTTTTTTTATAGTGTCATTAGTGTTTTTACAAGTTTTCTTTCAATTTTGTTGAGTCTAAGTAGGATTTTTTTTATCACATTTTATTTTTTGGTCAGTATAGAGTCTAGTGTTTATCTTGTGTCAATAACATTTAATTAGAAACAATCTCTTATGGGAATGACCCTTGCTTGCTACCATACTCATTAACGATCATATTTATTGCAAGGATTTAAGTTGGTACGCATTTGTGCGTGCCAAACTTTGGCGCCATTGCCGGGGATTGATTTGCCTAATTAATTTGTTATCTTCTTTTCCTTTGTCTATTTTTTATTTATTTATCCTAATTAGTTTTTGTTTTTAATTTTTCTAGTACTTTTGCATGAATGTCCAAGTATAATGGAGATGAAGTAGTTCACACATGTTCCTCTTTCACCATAATCTTCACATCCATTTTCATTCCACATGTTGAATTCAATCAAGTATTATATACTTCCATTGTATCTAGTTCAACACCAAAGTCCATTCTAAATATGGAGATGGAAGCTGTGGGTGAATAAAGAAACCTCCAACTAAATGAGCTTGAGGAAATCAGAAACGACGCTTATGAGAACTCACGAATCTACAAGAAGAAAAATATGGCTTTCCATGACAAAATGATTTCAAGAAAGAGTTTTGTTATTGGACAAAAAATTCCTCTATTTCATTCACGCATTAATTTATTTCCTGGTAAGTTACGTTCTGGATGGGTTGGTCCTTTAATTGTTACTAATGTTTATCCTCATGGTGTAGTGGAAATCAGGAGCTTGAAGACGAAAAAGGAGTTCAAAGTTAATGGACATTGACTCAAGCCTTACTATGAGTCATTCATAGCACAAGATGTGGAGAATGTACCTCTCCATGAACCCGAGTCTCTTGATGGATAAATGCGGTTACAAGTCAGGTTGAGGACAGTAAACTAAGTGCTAATTGGGAGGCAACCCAAAGGATGAAGGGCACGCCATACTCAGATATGCTCTTCCCTTTCCATTTCTTCTCTTTTTAATTCTTTGCTTCATTTATTCTTCTCATGGGAGGAATTAATGTTACATTGGCAACAATATGAGAATTAAGTGCAGGGAGGAAGGATTTCACGCTCTCTCTCTTTCTCTCGCCATCTCTCTCTCTCTCGCTCATTCTCTCTCCCCTGCTTGATATTTCTCTCTCTCACTCTCTCTATATCAATCTCTCCCTCCCTCTCTCTCTATCTATCTATCTCTCCCTCTCTTTCTCTTCTCTCTATCTCCCTATCTCTCTCTCTATCACTCTCTCTCTCTCACTCCCTCCCTCACTCTCTCCCTTTCTCTCTCTCTCTCTCTCTCTCTCTCACACACACACACACACTTGATCTCTCTCTCGCTATCTCCCTGTCTTTCACTCTCTCACTCAATCTCACATCACACATACTCTCTTTCGCTCTCTCTCTCCTTCTCTTTCGCTCTCTCTCTCTCTCTTGCTCTCTCTCTCCCTCGCTCTCTCTGTTGCTATCTCTCTCTCTCACTCTATCTCATTCTCTCTCTCTGGCTAACTCCCTATCTCGCTATCTCCCTCTCTCGCTATATCTCTCCCTCTCTCTCACACACTCTCTATTTATCTTTCTATCTCTCACTCACTCTCTCTCTCTATCTCTCTCTTTCTCTTATTCTCTCTCTCTCTCTCTCGCTCGCTCTCGCTCTCTCGAATGTACAAGGAGAAAACTAAGGCTTTCCATGACAAAATGATTTCAAGAAAGAGTTTTGTTATTGGACAAAAAGTTCTTCTATTTCGTTCACGCCTTAATTTATTTCCTGGTAAGTTACGTTCTCGATGGATTGGTCCTTTTATTGTTACTAACATTTTTCCTCATGGTGTAGTGGAAATCAAGAGCTTGAAGACGAACAAGTAGTTCAAAGTGAATGGACATCTACTCAAGCCTTACTATGAGTCCTTCGTAACACAAGATGTGGAAAATGTACCTCTCCATGAACCCGAGTCTCTTGATGGATAAATGTAGTTATATGTCAGGCTGAGGACACTAAATCAAGCGCTAACTGTGAGGCAACCCAAAGGATGGAGGGCACGCTATACTCGGATTTGCTCTTCCCTTTACATTTCTTCTATTTCTAATTTTTGCTTCATTTATTCTTCTCATGGGATGAATTAATGTTACATTGTGGACGATGTAAGAATAAACTTGGTGGGGGGGGGGGG